>APFE031560037.1:0-10888 GCA_000404065.3 Pinus taeda | reverse complement strand
TCTGAATGATAGAGGGCTGAGGAGTGATTGATAGGACTGAAGGAGTATGATGGATAGGAGGTGAGGTTTCCTTTGGGCGCACAACAAAAGGAAAACCTAAAGAATAAGGAGCTTTATGAATCTCTAAGAGTTTTTCTTCGTTGCTAGTATTAGATGCTATACTCTCAACATGTATTTGTTCTATTACAAGCCTTTCTTGAAGAGATATAGAAGATTTTTTAGGTTTACCTGATCCTAATGCTCTTTTCTGCAATACCTTTCTCTCTTTGATGATTTTTTCATGGTCAGGTATTGGGTCAACTTGTAGCTTCTAAGGATTTCTCCAAGTATGCCTCACAAACTAAGCCAAAACTTATGATGTGGAGTCGCCAAGAGGTTTGACCTCTAGTAGAGTCAACAAAAAGATGATTACAACCAAAAATGTGCCCAAAATTTATCTATCATCAAAGTTGGATCTGTGTCATTTCCAAGGGAAGCTGAGCTTCAATTTCCTTTGCCCAGCAACGGTGAAAATTACCCAGGAAACTCTCCTAGGTTGCAACTCGAAGATGTCTGGTAACATATAATCTTCAATATTATTCTTAGAACTATTGGAATAAATGATGTTTTGGATCAAGACAGATAACCATTTCAACAATGTTTTTACTCAAGGAATGCATGAACACCCTCTGCTTACAAGGCTTTAGACCACTAATGCTCAAAAGTTTGTAGTTTCAATGAATGGATGGAGAATACTAACCGTACCATTAGATGCATACATAAACATAAATCAATGGCTAGCTACAGGAAGCAAAAGAAAATACTGACTGTACCGGTAGATGCATATATGACCACATACGAATGGCTAGCTATAGGCAACAAAGAAGATTGAAAATTTGATTTATCAAAGCAGAGATAAGATGATGGTTATCTGACCTTAGACACAAAAGGAAACATGAGAAAATTATTCAAGTGCAAGCTTAGAACAGAAGAGAAAATGGAATATTGAACATATAACAGCAAAAGAAGCTTGTATTACTAATGAATGAAGATGAGATGCTTGAGTAGCAAAGCCTCTATAGTCTCCAGAAGTTTGAACCTGTATTACATCTTGCTAACAGTTATTTATAGCCTATTTACAATGCTCCTGAGAACTAAGATGCTCGGAGTCTTAATCTGTCTGATCTGTCCTTTAAATATTTGATCCCCTCTATGGGTAAGCATGGGTCGGAGGTTTTCACCTTCTGACAGAGCAATAACCACCTTCATATATTTTGGATAGTTTGATGGGTTATCTGGGAGCTCTCTCATGTCAGAGATGCTCCATGACCATTCGGTTTGTTGGGATGGGCTGCGCTGTCTGCTCCATGATCGATTTTGTTGTTGTGGTTGTGATGCACTGTAGATGCCCATGTATTTTTGTTTCGAGCTAGCTGTGTGTGCTGTGGCTCCATGATCACTTTTCGACCTCTGTTTTCCCTGCAAACTGTCTCCCGGATTATGCTATGTGGTGGAAAGCGTCCTTGGGGTTTTGCTTTCCCTCTAAAGGCTGAGAGTGACTGTTTCTTCTGTTAAACACAGAAGAACACAGACATAGTATAAAAATCATGGCAAGTTGTTCCTTTCAGACTTTAAAAGTCCTTAAACGTGGCTTATTATTCTATCGGGTCCACCCTTTGGGTTGCTGTCACCTATCGCAGGTGGCCTGACCCATTTATATTTTCCCCGTATTCAGAAATACATAAAACACTGAAAAACATGAAAATTGGCTTTTCCCAGATCTCAAATTTTATATATTTCACTTCTCAAACCCTTTTGGGTCCGGGCTTTATCGCATCGGCGCTACCCAAGGCTCCCTTTGTATTTTCATTTAAACAGCAAAAGTACACAAAAAATTAAGAATTGGGCTTTCCACGGACTTGAAATATGATACAATATTGTTTATAACCCCATTGGGTCCAGTTATCGGGTTACTGTCACATATATGTAAAAGCCCCGCCCCCTAAGGTTTTTGTCGATATCGATTAAGCGATGCAATGTGGGCCGTTGATGTGCATGCACAATCGACGATGCACGTTGAGTCGAAAATCGTTATAGCTCATTCCACACAACCTACGTTGATACTCCGCCGATACCTCCGCTGATACTTCTGCCGATACGACCCGCCGATATCAATCATCGGCAGTCGCTGGTCAGTGGTGTCTAGCTCTGATTTCCACTACGTGGGACCGCCAATTTGCAATTTTCCTCTTAGATCTGGGTCGTTGATTGGCCAAATCTAATGAAAACTTTTCATTCTTGAGTTTTAAGCCTGTAGTAAGGGTTTTTGATTGGTTTTGAAGTGTTTTAGCCTCTCGCTAGTGCATTTTTTCCCTTCCAAGGGCTCTCCTCCCTTACTTGTTTCGATCTTGGGATGATCTTAAGCACTTTTGAAGATTCGAAGAGCATTTTTGGATCCCTTTTTCATGATTTGAAGCAAACTTTGGAGATTTTGGGAGTATTTTGGATCCATTTTTGGGCCAAACGCCAACAAAGCTAACAGTGTGATTTAGCATTACATGTTGTTTTCCTCATTACTACAGTAGAGTAGCTCCCTTAGAATAGATTTTCTCTTCTTCCATCAAAGAATCAAGCTTCTTCTTACTCTATAGAAGTCTGTCTTGGAACCCCTGTGGTCTCACTCCAGATGAACAGTGACAATGTCCAGGACCTTCACTTTTACTTGTGCGTATAACACTGTCACCTCCAAGTTTGTACGAACCTCAGGTTGATAAGTAAAGCTAGTAGCCCAGGAGTTGTAGCATCCTTGCTGGAATACTGCTGCTCATCATACTCTCATATGAGAAATTAAACCACATAGGGATGATGATATACAAGTTTGCAAGAAAGTAAATGAATTGATTTGTGTTTTTAATTTTTCTCTAATGTGGGAAATAAAAGCACACAACTATGATGATGATATGCATTTGTACAAGAAAATAATTGAATGGATACAATAACTCTCACTAATGTTCAATTAATTAGATAAAAATTTATTTCCAATTTAGATCAATGTTTCTAAGTGCGAAAAATCAATAGATCTTTTGTCATCGGAAGGTTAGGAACATGATCAATAAATATAAGTTAATTTGGTTTGCCTGTGTCGAATCCACCATTCAACCAACAGTGAAAATATACATTGGTCAACAATTAAAAATGTTGTATTATGTTATCAAGTGTGTAATGTTATAGTAACCAATAAAAAATATAATTTTAAAAAAATACGTATTATTTTGTTTAAAAGATTAAGATTTATAGTTTTTTATTATTACAACTGTGATATTTTTTATATTTTATTTTTTAGTTACTATATTTAGTTTTGCATATTTTAAATTAACCATTCATTAATAGTAATTTCAAATTAAAAAATTATATATTAATGTATTTTTTTTTTTGTGTTTAAACATATTTAAAAAATATAAAAATAAAGATTTTAAAATTTTAAATTAAATTAAAGTTATACTTTTACCTACTATGTATATTATATTTTAAATTTTGTTTAAAATAAATAATTAGAAAGTTATATATATATATATATATATGAATCATTATTCACATGTTCAATTATCATATATTATAACTATCTAGCATGTATGAATTATTTCTAACATGAGGCTATGCGAAAAGTAATGTATAGTAATTTAAATACTCATTTTTAGAAAGCTATAGATAGTCATTACTAGCTACTATTATGCCACTTGGGAAATTAAACCAATAGAATAAGTTGAAATTTTTAAAATTGAGTATTCTATAGTCCACGAAATACTTTCTCAAAATAAAGCATGACTTGACAGAGATGACAATGACTACACTATGACAAATCCTCTTCTTGAAAGATTTTCCTCGCTTGATCATCATTTAGTTGGGGAGTCTATCAGAGTCTTTGGTTGGAGCTCATTATCATTGTTTGAAGAGAAGTCAAAATTTGCAATTTTTTGGCTAGAATCAATACCTTCTTGCTAATTCTATCTACCTTGTCCAATAATTATGCCATGTTGGTGGTTATTTCCTATTGAGAGTTTCCTCTACCATTAAGAACTCTTCCCATGAGTGTTTTAATATGTTTGGTAAATATTAACGATTTACATGTAGGAGGAGTCACATACTTTGGTAGAGTTACCCACTTGAAGTGTCCATTCATTAGTTTCATGGTCCATTTTCCTATCTATATTAAACCTTCTGGCTTCTCAGGCTTGCTCTTCCACATCAAAGATTACTCTCTAGATTAATTCAGGGATATTTTTTCTATATCAGGTCATAGCATCTTGAGCTATTGATTGAGCTTAGTTTTTTCCAAGAGGGGGAAGAAAAGTTACAAGAAAGGGTGGGGTTGGGTTATGCTCTTCTACTTCCATCGTGAGCGGTTTAGAGACAACATCTTTTCATGACCCAGGGACACGAGGGAGGGGATGAACCGAGTCTACGATCCTATGGAGGGAAGGAGAAATCAAAGATGGAGTTTAGATAGGGAGCAAAGGAAAAAGAGAGATAGTAGGAACTCCATGAGGGAGTGCAGGGAGGGTGACTAGGAGGCCAAAGGGATAACTCAACTTAACAATGAGTAGGGCACTCCTGACAAATTGAAACATTAGAGGTAGTGGGTAAAATTGAGGGCCAAAATTTTCAAATTGAAGTCATAAAAAACATACCTCCTAGAATTAGAAGTCCTTGAAAGGGGATAAATTATTAATCCACAACTCCTACATAACAATAACAGAAAAATATCTACAACTAAATGGTTGTCCAGAATAAAAATTACAATTGCAACAAACATAAGCCTCCTTTTCCAATTTTGAAATGAACTAGAGGTAGTTCTCCCTAGACTAATTTTTTTCTAGTTGCAAGCTATTATCAATCTTTCATGTAGCGATAGTTCAATTGTAGGATTGAATTTGAATTTCCTTCCTTCCAAATCTATAATCTTTCAAAATAGAAGGAATGTAAAAGGTTAGGTTATCCCATGATAAATAGTGGCATGGAACAAAATAAATTGCAATGAGAGCCTCAACCCTCCCTCCACTACCTCCATTACTCCATGCCATGTCATGATATGTTATTTCCTTCCTGTTAATCACCATAATGTATTACCTGTGTGTTCCTATTTTTAGAGAGAAAGAATTGTCCTTCACAGAACTCCAATGCAATTAAGGCTATCATCACAGTGCCCTCCAATGAATAAAAAAAATTACCATGAAAGTGTAGTCATATGCTAGGCCATGAAAAGCTCCATTTGATGGGTGGCCTACCACCCATGTTAAATAGATGGCCATCATACCAATGCGAGGAGGTCACACCACCATATGTATACACATATTTGGGATATTTTTTTGTTTCTACAATTTCTTTGCATATGGTTCTTAGTGTGTAAAGAAAAGGTCATATATGTGATAGTACAAGGGATACTATTAGTTTTAAAAGAACTTCAATTCTCATTTATCCTACTATTAGTTTCCAACTATAGAATACCCTGTGTGGGGCGGGGGGGGGGGGGTGGGTGGGGTTGGATCCATTTTGTAGGTTTTTTAATCATTAGGATAATTGTTTTAGAATTCCCCTTAGGTATAATTTTTTGATAATTAAAGCATTTGGGTATCATTAGGACTTGCTCTAGGGATGAGAATTCCACCACAATATTAATTTCGTTTCCTATATTTCCCAAATAAATGTGAGTAGTTTTTCATTGATCATCCCTAAATACCCCTCCAAAACTAGCAATTCTAGGATTACCCCTAGTGGCCTCATCAAAGTTTAATTTTAAGAAGTCAGTAGGAGGTGGTTTCCATTTATTAGAACCTAAGGGAATGGGTTTGGGTTGTGGAGCTTGAAATTTTTTGAAGGATTGGTTGAACCCCAAAAGTGTGAGAATGAGTGAATCAAAGAATATTGTGCAAACTAAGGGTCTGTGAGGATTGTTTCTCTTACCCTTCCTATTATGGAGCTCCAATATTGTCCATATTTCATGACTAATATTTTAATATTCTTTTGTTCCTTTCCTTCCATATTTCCCATGTTATAAATCCTAGGAAAATTCACCATGTTATATTTTCCACAACACTTATAAAAGGTCCAATGTTCCATTCTTCAATTGTTGTATGAATATTGGTTCAATTCTAATTTGATTGTTTGAAAATTATGGCCAAGTGATACCATGTTTCTGATGCAATTCTATAATTGTTAAGTAGATGCCCAGTTGTTTTTAAGATTTTTGAGTAAAGGCTACATCTAGCTAGACCTTGAAAAACCATTTTTTGGATATCTTCCCAGGTTAAGATCATGTTATGCATGAGAAGCTAAAGGAAAAGGATCACCTTAGTCCAGAGTTTGGAGCCTCATAACCTTTTCCATTTACGTTGTTTGGGGTTTCCTTCTAACACAAATAGTAATATGTAAGCCTCCTTTAAGCTAAAAGATCATTTAGGCCAATGTCCTCATTTAAGGATATATTTCCTAGTTTGGATTCTAACTCTTCCAATTTATAGTTTTTTTTGTGATGGTTTCTTGTGTTTCTAAGCTTATGTTCACTAGAGAGTGCATGCACTTCTCCCACTGCCTCCATTTTTTTTGAGATAGAGGTTACGCCCAATACTATGGGACCAATACTCTACATTTCAATATTAAACAATTTTTTATCTCATTCAACTCTCTTTTTTCCAAGTTGAGCCATTGCTATCGGGAATCCTTCCGAAAGATGCCTAAATTTATGTGCCTGATTTCCAAAAACCTATGAGCTTGGATTAGGTGTCTATTCTTCCAAGTTGAGTTACAAAGATGAGATCCCTCAATTCCACCCCCTCATCCAAATCAACAGACTATCATCTGTTGATGGCATTTATTTTTGCTTCCATACTTTACTCCATAAAGCTTCTAGGTTTTTAAGCCGCAATCACCAAGTTTTGGCTCCTAGTGATTTAGTGATAATTTTAGGGTCTCTTAGTCTCAGACCCCCTAGTTCGTTAGGATAGTATATTTTTCCCAGGTGACAAAGGCCCATTTTTTACTCTTTAGCTCGCCCCCAAAGGAAGAATCTCTATATGTTTCTTATTTTTTCAAGAATGGCTTTAGGGTTTGCCAAGGATGAGAATAAGTACATAGGAATGGATTGGAAAATTAATTCAATAAATGTAATTATAATAAAAAGGTTAAGTGTCTTGAATGTCCAACAAAATATTTTTTTCTCCATGCTTTGCATAGGCTCTTCCCAAACTTTTATTTTGATATATTTCTTACAAGTAAGGCTCCAATGTATTTACATAAAAAGGGAGCTTCATTAGGTACCCATTAATATTGAGATATTTGAATGGCCATAGGGGTATTGAAGGAAAAATTGTTACCTTCTCAAACATTTTAGGAAATCAAAAGCCAAGATGTAGGAATATTTTAGGGTTCTCTCACCTCTGAGTATGATACAAGCACAATAACTAGGCATTGTGTAGTGTAAATTCTAAGGTATAAGAACGATCAAGTGGGAACTAGTGACCTTATTCCTAAGTAAACCTTATTGAGATCAAGCACCATGAACAACACCTAGAAACATTAACTTAATACCTGTATAATGATTTTTTCACATCTGAGTTGATTAATGCATTAGACTTAGGAAACATTGATGGGTCTTAAGTTTATCATTGTAGTCAGGGGAAGGAAATAGGAACCTCTAGCCCTAAATTTTTCTTATGAAGCTCAAGCACCACAGGAATGTCCTTGAAACACCACATTAGACCTTTTTTAGATACAATTTTATTCCAAATGTCCAATGGACACCATGATTAGGTTAATTGCGCACCAATAATGGGTCTATAGTCCCAAACAAGGTTATGAGTTGACAATAACAACCTTATGCCCAAAATGATGCTTACTAGTCTCAATCACCATGTAAAAGACCTCTAATTGATCAAAGATTACATCATTTAGAAATATTTTGACAATGGGTGCTTTACCATGGATATTATGATGCTTTTAGTAACCATGATGGGTCTTTGTATCTTATCAATGGTAGGGAAGCATAAAAAGGGTCTTAGGAATTTATCAAAATTTTTAAGACTTAAGCATGATAAAAATAAATTGAAACACCATAAATGACATTTCTATGAGATCTTTAGCCTTTAAGTGGAAAGTGGCTACAATCAATTGGTTTTGGATAGTAGTGAGGGGTCTATGGGCCTAAGCCATGGTTTAAGAGGAAAATAAGAGACTTACACAAGAAAAGGAACATTGTAGGCTTTAGGCACAATGATCAATATGTCCAACCATGACACATGCATTCTCTATGGTGTCCTTGACCCCATATGGTATTTGAGTTACCATTTGGTAGTTTTACATTAATGGAATATGTTTAAGGGTCTTACTTGTGCATGGTTATTAATTTATGTAATAGGAATATATATTAAAATATAATTAGTGTAATTACATGTTTTCCTATACATGTTTGATGAGTTGGCTTATTTAATCTTAGCTTCATATTGAAAAACATATTGGATCAATGTAGGTAAATAACACACATCCATTTTTCCAACACCCTATTCTTATTTTTGTTTTCAATCACATATTAAATATTATCCAGTTGTTTTCTAGCTAAGTCACATAAGGTTTATAAATGTTACAACAAATATAGTGGACATTCTATTTTCCTCCTTGATGATATTTATCCCCCCTGTGAAGTTTGTTGTTCTTCATTCTATGTCGTCTTCTACCACCTCTCCCTCTAGAAGAATCTTGTGACTGATTCCTCTTTCTGTGGAAGGAACAAAACTTCTTCAAGGGATTTATAAGCTATATTCCTCTTCCCAAAAGGTTTATCCCTTCTTGCAAATGCCTCTAAAAGAGTGTCAAAAGTATTGTACTTGAGTTGGGGACTAGTTTGTAAGGATTGAATATAGTGAGAATATGTAGGACATAGGGCCTTGACAAAGGCTGTGATAGGGATGCCCATTTTAAATCCAGTGGCTTCCACATCATGTATCATAACTCTAATTTATGAAATACTTCCAATTCTAAGAGTGCTTCAAATAAATATTTCAACTTCTTTAATGCATCTTAAGCATTTTTAATTGGAATAACATGATAACTCACCTATTATAGTTTGTTTGAAACCAAATCAATAACTATATGTTTGGAATAGATTGAGAAAAATCAAACCAATAGATCACGTAAAAAATCCATAAGAAGACCACCTAACAAACCTTTTGAATATAATGAGAATAATGTCTAAATCCTACAACAAGGTTCTAAAACAAAAACTGCATAGGCATGTGATGACATAGTTTCTTGAAGCATGATACCATTCAGGTTGTGGGATTGAATGAGCCAATTCAGAGACAATGTTTTGGGGTTGGTCCGAAACCCCCTAATATTCAGAGACAAGATATTCATTTTCCTTCATGGGAGGGTCCTTTTCTCTAGTAATATTGGAGATTATTGTATGTTTTCCACTTAGAATGTCTTCCCTAATGTTAGACTGGACCTTAGAAAGCGAGGATTTGTGACTGGCATGACAGACAAAAGGAGCATCCATGGCTAGACCACCAAACGCTGAAAGATCTTCCCAACTCAAGGAGGATGAATAAAGAGCATATAAAATAACATGGAGGCTAGCAGTATGATAGGCCTTTTATGAGGAATGAATGACCTTATAATATGAAGAACGAGGTTTCCTACAAGAGTTGGATGAAGATGTGGAAGCATAAGGAAAATTTAGAAATGGGAAGGCATCATTATCCTTGACATGTGGCAACATTTTAGAGAGGGAGAGACTTTGAATAGAAGGGTCTAGAGACATTTCTATTAGGGACAAAACTTTGGAAATTTTCCCAAGCATATTACCATCATGATCAATTTTATCATTATTTTTTATACAAAAAAATGGAAAGGCCTAAAACCAGTGTTCTAGGGAGGGAGGCTGACCGTTGTATGTGTATTCAAATTTGAAATCCAAGGGATCCTTCTCCCTCAATCTCGAGGCCTCAATTTTCACGTTCAAACGTTCCTTAATCCAAAATCTTTTGGATGACTCGAATTTATTTTTTTGTGCAGTTGGAGACAAGGTGGCCTACCATATGGAAAGAAAAACAATGGAAGAGAACCTTCTCATAATCAATCTTTTGATTCCAAACCACCTCGTTGAATACAAATTCAATATCCTCCAGGAAACCTTCACTGGGGTGGATCTCTAATTACAACCATGCCACTCATCCATCTTGCTTCAAAAGGAAAAATTCCTCCCAACAAATAAATTGGCCAATATGATTTCCCATTTTTTCCAAAATCGATTTGTCTAGAATGGCATCAATAGAGCTAGGAGGAGGACCCATTTTTTTTGCATTCACATTGACTACTAGAAGTGTTGAAATCCATATTCCACTTTTGAAGCACCAATTTAGATTTTACCCAACATCAGTAAGAGGATAAGAGAGTCTTAACTTTGTCTATTTTATCAAGGATAACGCATAATGAACCTTTTGAAAATATGTGGAATTGAAGAAAAGATTGATAACAAGATCCAAATTAGTATTGATCCAATGTTGTAGTGAAGGCTTAACCACCTTCCTAGCAAATTGACGAATTAGATCCCTATACATAAGTTGTAGAATGTCTGTTGAAAGGGGAATCATCCACTATTACCATTCAAATATTTGAATTTCGTTACTTTAGAGGCTTCACATGATGCTAATTGTGATCAAGGTTTGTTGTATCCAGAGTCGAAGCATGCTTAGCAGAAGGAATCAGGCTTGAGAAATTACCTGCATACGAATTCTAAAACATAGAAAATAGACAATGCGAGAGCATAACACATAAAACACATATACACAGAGATTTTCCCCTGGATCCCAAAACCGGGACTACCAGCTTGATTTTTCATTATATTCCTTTCAATGTT
>APFE031560030.1:34266-78084 GCA_000404065.3 Pinus taeda | reverse complement strand
AGCTATTCAGAGAGATTTGGGGGCAGACTCAGGAGATGAAACAATCATTGCAGCCACAGGTATAAAAGGTAAGAATTCTGAAGCATCTACTAGTAATTCTGCTCAATCTGTTATTGATGAAGAACATGAGAGAAAAAGACATGGGCTTTTCCATATTTGAGTTGTTTCCAAAAATCAAAAGATTGATACTTTGTTCGATAGTGGCTCACAAGTAAATCTAAATTCTGAAGCAATTGTAAAGAAATTGGGATTAGCAACTACACTTCATAAGAAACCATACCCATTAGGATGGTTGAATGATAAAGCACAACTACAAGTGACTAGACAGTGCAAACTCAAGTTTTCTTTTGGGTCAACATTTTTAGATGAGGTTGAGTTAGATGTAATTCCTTTGGATATATGTGGAATTGTTTTAGGAAGTCCTTACTTATATGATAGAAAGGCTATTTTATATAGAGCTAAGAACAGGTATCTACTTGTTAAAGGTGGAATCGAATACATTGTAAGAGCTCACAAGCTCAAGAATAATTATACTCTCATAAACTCATGAGAGATGAAAAGAATGATAAATTCATGCGAACAATTCTTACTAATGGTTGTAAAGGAAAAGAAACCTGATAAAACAAATGTAGTTGAGGGCTATAATGCTGATCAGCAAGCTGACATAGAAAAGATTGTTTTAGAGTATGATGTCTTGTTCCAAGAACCTAAAGGTCTTCCACCCAAAAAGGGAATAGTACATGATATTATTTTTCAGCAAGATGTCAATTTCCTAACATTGGGATGTACAGGTTGTGTGCTTTAGAGAATGCTGAAATCAAGAAACAGGTGGAGGAGTTGCTCCAGAAAGGGTTCATTAGGCCTAGCACATCACAATGTAGGTCACCAATCATTTTGGTGAGAAAGAAAGATGGCTCGTGGAGAATGTGCATTGACTATCGAGCACTGAATAAGATAACAATCAAAATTCGTTATTCCCTTCCTCACATAGATGATCTTTTAGATCAATTGAAGGAGGTTGTTTATTTCACCAAGCTGGATTTGCACAGCGGATACCATTATGTCAGAGTTGCAGAGCAAGATGCATGGAAGACTGTTTTCAAAATAAAGCAAGGATTGTATCAATGGTTGGTTATGCCTTTTGGCCTAACTAATGCCCCTGCTACTTTCATGAGATTAATGAATGATGTACTCAGACCTTTTCTTGATGATTTTGTTATTGTGTATTTGGATGACATTCTAATTTTTAGTAAAACATGGGAAGAAAATTTAAGGCATGTTAAGTAGACATTAGATGTTTTGAAAAGAGAAAATTTTTATGTTAAACTCTCGAAATGTGAATTTAGCAGAACTTCTCTTTAATTATTTGGGTCACATAGTAGGGAGAGGTGAATTGAATATAGATCTCTCTAAAGTGGTAGTCATTGTAAACTGGCCTAAACCCAAGTCTGCTACAGAAGCGAGAAGCTTCTTAGGAGAAACACAATATTGGAGGAAGTTCATTTCAAATTTTTCCTCAATTGCAGCTCCCTTACATGCCTTGATAGGATTGAACAAGGTGTTTCAGTGGGGAGGCAAACAACAGAAAGACTTCGACACCTTGAAAGAAAAGATTAGTACAACACCGGTACTAGCACTGCCAGATCTAAAAATACCATTCGATATCCAAACTGATGCCAGTGACTATGCCATGAGAGAAGTGTTGACACAGCACAGTAAACCCATATGTTATCATTCTGAGAGTTTTAACCCTGTAGTGGTTAAGTATCCTACATATGATAAATAATTGTATGCATTGGTTCAGAGTGTGAAAAAGTGGAAACATTACTTAATGGGCAAAGAGATAATAATACATACTGAACATCGACCACTTCAATACCTACACTCCCAAACTAAGTTGCAGCAATCAAGACATTACAGATGGATGAGGTTTCTACAATAGTTTCATTTAGTCATTAGATATAAAAAGGGCGTACATAATAAGGTTGCAGACATGTTATCTAGACCCATTATAAATGCATCTACCATCCTTAAGCATAATTTTATGTTGCATGAAAGCTACATAGAATAATATTCTCAGGATATGGATTTTAAAGATGTATATGCAACTTTGAGTCAAGGCAAAAGAATAGAAGAATTGGACTATCACATGAAGGACCCACTCTTATATCATTGTGGGAAAATCTGTATTCCACAAACTGAGAGAGTAAAGATAATTATGGAAGCACACACTTCTCTAATATCATGTCACTTTGGGGTAAGTAAAACAGTTGCACAAGTGCAAAGGTTTTTCTATTTGCCAAGAATGATAGAGAGAGTTTCTAGATATGCAAAGGGGTGTGCTATGTGTGCAAAAAGCAAGCCCAGCAACAGAAAACTAGGATTATACACTCCATTGCTAGTTCCTTCTTACCCTTGGGAAAGCATTTCCATGGATTTTGTTGGAGGAATGCCTAAATCTAGGAAAGTTCATGATTATCTATATGTTGTTGTGAATAGGTTCAGTAAAATGTGTATTTTGATACCATGTAGTAAATAGATTACAATTGAACAAACTACACAATTATTCTTTGAACATGTATGGGTTCGTTTTGGATTACCCACTTCTATTGTATCTGATCGAGACACCCGATTTGTGGGGAAGTTTTGGTCAAGCCTGTGGGAACTAATGGAAACCAAATTAAAGAAAAGCATAGCTTTTCATCCATAAACAGATGGCTAGAGAGAAGTAGTTAATAGGATGGTGAACTAGTTACTGAGAGGATATTGCAGCAAACACCCTAAGCTCTGGGATGAACACTTGTGTTATGTGTAGCATGCTTACAAAAGAGTCAAACACTCTTCTACATAGAGATCTTCTTTTGAGACGTATATTGGTTTCATACCAAAGTCT
The DNA here is from genome assembly GCA_000404065.3 of Pinus taeda. Lineage (NCBI taxonomy): Eukaryota > Viridiplantae > Streptophyta > Pinopsida > Pinales > Pinaceae > Pinus > Pinus taeda. Next base: position 75,191 of record APFE031560030.1, on the reverse strand, counting down.
CCTTTAGATTTTGTCTTTGGTAAAGATACCATGGTTGATAGACATAGTGATGTGGACAAGGAAACTAGGTTCATTGAATAGATCCAGGAGATCCACCAGGAAGTACACGAACAACCAGAAAAGAGCTAGGCCAAGTACAAGGCTAGGCATGATAAGCATCGGATGGAGCATAGTTTTCAAGTTGGAGACCAAGTTTGGTTGTATATCAACAAGGACAGGATGCAAGGTGAAAGTAAAAAGCTAAAACCTATCAGGTATGGACCCTTCAGGATACTTGAGAAGATTAGTGAAAATGCTTTTCGCCTTGATCTACTAGCTTACATGCACATCTACTCAGTTGTGAATGCAGATTGCTTGAGGTTGTTTGAACCTTCAATGATTGAGGACCCTGAAGAGTAGAGTCAACTACCTTCTGTTGATGACCTGCTACCTAAATATCTTAACGCATTATGGGAAGACACAGTGTTGGACAGGAAGGTAAGGACTATGTGCAGTGGAAAAGTGGAATACCTTAGGATTGGGCTTAAAGGTTCAAAGCTAAGCAGTGCTAAGTGGATTGAGATTGGGCAAGTGAGACAATAGTTTCCTCACTTAGTCGATGCTTAAAGAAAACCAACTTTTGGTGGTCCAAAATCTCTTTCAATGGGAAGGTCGTGATCCAAATTGGATCCATAAAATACTGTCAAAAATAAAACCATGACTGTATTGGGATGAAACAAATCTTTAAAGAATCCAAAACAGCATCAAAAACACCCTAAACTAGTGGCAATGGAAGCTAGCCCATGGAGACTGTGCAGGAGGGCAATGTAGTGCCTGGGAGCCCCGAATTGGGAAAAGGAGGTGATTTTCAATGCGCAATTAGGTGAACAGGGCCAAAATGGAGGAGCCTTAAGCACTAAGTTGCATTGGGAGCGGGAGAACCAGAGGCGGAGAAACGAAAAGTGCTAACGTATGAAGGCGGGACCTGCGCTCTGGAAAACCAGCGGTATTGATTGGGGTGCCCTCAAACGTTAAATGGTTTTGGAGAAGAGCAGAGCGATCCCACTCAAAAATCAATGTGTGGTGGTGGAGGAGACAGAAAACCGCCGTTTATTGCACATTATCAGTCAGGAAAGTCAACTACACGGGATGTGCATATGACATTGGATTTGGAGGAGGCCAGATTGGATGGCTGAGATTGTGCCCGATGGAGGAAGCGGAATTGACAGGGAATTAAGCCACGTTTTAAAGGGATTTGGAATCCATTTGACCACCACAGTGGAGGAAGAATGCATCCACGACATAATTGGAGAAACAAATCGACAAGCAGGTTGGCGCTGTTCAGATGAGGACATGTGGCCAATCCCTGAGTGTTCATGCTGACGCAAAACAAAGAACTCCAAGCACAATTGCAGAAAGTGAATTGATAGAGGTAGAAGAGGAACTGAGCAGGCATGAGTTTGAATGGATAAAAGCCATGAATAGCGAAACAAAATAAAGAGAGTGGAATAGTTGAACACTAAGAGACTAAACCCAGAGAAGAGCTAGTTAAGTGAAAGCAGAGATCGACAGAGGTCCGAGCTAACTAGTGGCAGAATCAAACATCAGACCTTGAGAGATTCTAGCCATCCCATAGAGGAATCTATCTAGATCAAGCATCACATTTGGCTCTTTCCACTGTAGACCAGAAGGTCACAAAGCTGGTAGGGAAAAGAAGAGTCTGTGTATTCCAGTGGCTTGGGAAATCCAAGAAACCACCCTGCCAAGCAAACCTACTTCAAGAGAACTCATCTTGAGTCCCTACATTGTAATTCTCTACTCAAAGACCCAATAAAACAAGGCCACCACTGAAAGATGGACCAGAGATGTAGCTCTGGAGAATAGGATGAACTCCTTATTAAAATAGCTTGTGTCTTTGTGGTTGCTTACTGTATTTCTCTGTTGTCTTCCACTTAAATGTTTGTCTATTGGCAATCTTATCGATCCATTGGTTAATAACACAGAACACACACACCAACACATGAATCTGTAATACATTTTGTTAAATAAATCTTTAACTGATGTCACTCACAGGGTGAATATTAGATCAATAAATGTCCTCCTCTTTGATGCACACCTGGTGATATCTGGTTCTCAGATCAATCTTCGAGAACACTACTACTCCCTTCAACTGATTGAACAATTCATCAATCCTCAGAAAGGAATACATGTTCTTGATAGTCACATTGTTCAAATACCTGTAGTCAATGCATAATTTGAGAGTACCATATTTCTTCTTCTTCAAAAAAAAGGACCGGTGCACCCCATGGTGGTACACTTTGCCTAATCTATCCATTTTCCAACATTTCCTTCATATGTAGCTTCAACTCTACCAATTCTAGTGTGCTTATCCTGTAAGGTGCTTTTGATTTTGGAGCTCCCCGTGGCACTAACCCAATAGAAAATTGTACTTCCCTGTGAGGTGGAAACTCTGTAATGTCCTCACAGAATACATCCTTGAACTGATATAAAAATGGTTACCTGCTCAAAACATTTACATCCTTAAATTCCTTACCTTTTTCACTAAAAATGTGCACTACAAATAAAACACACTCTGTTCTGTGACTAATTTTTTCTTTCATAGTTGTTACCATCCTAACTAATGTGGATTTCTTCTTTCCCTATAAGGCTCTTGGTTCCCCATTTTCATCCGCATACTCAATTTCTTTGTCATAACAATCTACCTTGGTTATATGAAAATACAACCAATCCATGATCAACAACATGTTGTATGATCTAAACGGTAACACATTCAAATGTATTGTGGTAGGCATACCATTCAAATCAAATGGAAAATGTTTTACCCAATGGTGAACTTGCTTCTTTGTATCTATATCCAACTACACTAACCAACATCCTGCATGAAATTCCTTACTCAAACCACACTTATCCACCAAGTCAAGACTAACATATCTATAATTAGATATAGGGTTAATCAAAATAGAAATAACTTGATCACAAAGTTTACTGTCCATCTCAATGATAAATTCATGATGGTCTACTTGTTTCTTATTGAAGGTTGCATAGATACGAGGAACACTATGAAAAACATCCCCAATGGTCTATTCATCTTGTGCACTATATATCTTAGGCTTACCACCTTGATTCTACATATAAACTCTCTTGCGATGATCTTTGCCACAAGTCCAAGACTCTATAAGCTTCCATCTTGCACCCTTATTATGTTCTTCTGATCAAAATCCTTGTCCTCTATATGATGCATTGAACTTCTTAGATGGCATTGCATTATGTTTATTACCTATACCCTGAGGTATTTCTCGCTTTCTATCCCATTTTCCTTTGTTCTTTACATTTCCTTTCTAGTCTAGCTTAGTCTTAGATATTCACTTCGCTTGTTCATAGAAATGTGTTAACTTCTGAATGTCCTTATCCAATGAACTAGGCTGATCAAAATCAATCATGTCTTTGAATGCAAACAATAATCAACTAATGAACCTCTAAATATTGGCCTTTTCCTCTATGAGATAAGGCACATACCTTAGTAACTCCAAGAACCTGCTAGTGTACTCATTACCTTTCATCGATCCCATCTTTAGGTCATAGAATTATTGTTCCCCCTCATCAAGGTATCTATATGATAGTTACTTATTCTTTAATAACCACTCAATCTCACCCCAAGTCAAGTCTTCCTCATGAATACATATGAATTCTTCACATATTCCCACCAAATGTCTGCTTTACCTTTGAGGCTAAATGTAGCTACTCTAGCTTTCATGTTCTTTGAATATAATGTAACCTAAAGAACTTCTTCATGGCAAGAAACAATGCTTCTACATCCTGTGGTTTCTTCATCTCCCCATCAAAAGTAGGTGGCCTTTCTTTCTTAAACTCATCTTGAAAGTATCCCCTATCACTCCTCCTATAGGGATGATAAAGATGACGATCATAGTGCATATCTAAATCAGAATTGGAATAATACTTTTGTCTATCCTTACCCCTATCTAAAGTGTCCAACAGTATGCCATCTCTAACCGTGTCACCTCTATTTGACCTATGACCACAATGCGACCAACTACGATAAGCCCCATTAGTTCTATCCTCCTACTCATAGCTAATCCGACATGGTCCTTGTCGCTGTAAATCTGAAAAACTTTGAAATATCATTGAATTTACCTCTACTTGTTTCTCCTATGCCTATATGATTCTGTCATTATCTACTTTACAACTTCTTATTTCTTCCTTTAAGCCTCTCAGTGTATCTTCCAAATCGGAAGAGTTCCCAACACTATACTGCTCATTCGATTCATAGAGAGAGTCTTTCTAGTGTACCATGTTGCTATCCATCTGATATATCTTCTTGCAAGGTATATCATGTTAGCTAAACAAAATCATGACCGCCATATAAAAATGTTTCTGGATTTTGGGAAAACATGGATGATCGATTTGACATATTCGAAGGAGGATAATAACCTCTGGGTGTAGGATGAAAAGGAATACGAGGTGGTGAAGTAGTGAGACCTGTATTTTCTAAAAGGTTCATCAAAGATATGTACCAAGCGTCACTTCGGAAAGGACTATAAAAGATAGATTCACGCTCCCTAAGTTCTAAATTTGGTTGATTTTTAGGGAGAGATATACCTTCATCCGGACTAATAAGTTCTTCACTAGAAATGAGTCCAGAAGGAAGATTTTGGGTAATGATAGTTTCTACCCTAGGTGAACCAGGACCACTAGAAGCTAGAGAAGCAAATCGTGAGGATGGAGTAGCAAGCAGGTTTAGTTTCAGGTTCAGAAATTTTAGGTTCCTCAACTAATTCACTAGTAGAAGAAAAACTACTAGTAACTTCAGAAAATGAAACTTGTTCAGAAATATACTCTGTTGCTGGAACTTGATAATGACGGTGAATAATTAAAGATGGTTCTCCAGCCTCTGGTGACCCAACTCTACTTTCACTAGGTGTGACAAGAGCTCTTAGCCCTTCAAGCTAACTTGGTGTATATTCGGGAGGCTGCCCCCGAAGTCTACGGGATTGTCTCGGTAGTTCAGCCATGATTAATTAATTAATTACATCACATGAAAACAAAGAAAATATCAAGAAAACCACCTAAAGTGTCTAAAGAACCAAACAATTTGAATCACACACCTAACAATCTAAGAGTTCAAACCACACACAAATAGTATTTTTCCATACCCATAACACTAGTTGGTGATGAAATCCAACCTCATAGAATTCAATATAGAATGGTGGTTGGAATAGTTACCCCAACAACCTGCTTAATGAAACAGGCTGGCACAAGTTTCTCCACAAAACCGTCTCAATTGAAGATAACCCCCCAGAGAGTCCAAGTGAGTCTAGTCGATGTCTACTCCAGGTACAGTGGGCCCTTCCCTCCACCGTCACCTTAGGAAAGAATACTATAGATTATGGCCACTAAGGTTACCAACGAAAACAAAATATACCTGGGGGAACAGTCTACGATATGATACGCACGCAAGGGTAGAGTAACAAAGCTCAATCCGTTTGAAGGCTCCTTGACATAATCAAAGGTTTACCAAGAAGTGGCCCCAGGATCTCCGACAATAGTCAATCCGAGGTTTACCATTTTTAATATGTGAATATCTGCTATTGCTCCCATGGAGGAAGGATTGATTACCTCATTGGTTCAGATATGATCTCGTGCTTGACTCCTTTAAGAGGAGCTTCCCAGACCATATATGTAACAATTGGAATGTTCCTGCCATAAGATCAACTACTTGTATGTTTTAACTATCTTGGAGAGTTAATTACTCCCTACTCCAGGATACTAGCCTAAGCTATGTTGGTGATAAGAGCCCTAAAAATAAAAATATTGCTAGATGAATTTTCATTAAGCGTTAATTTTATTGGTTGTTTCTTAGGTCAAAAGGTATGGAGATGAAACTTTGTGGAGTGAAGACTCAACTCCAAAAAACACTAAAAAATGCACCTAAGATGATAAACAATTCTTTTCCTTTTCAATGAATCTCTAACTAAAGGAAGAGTGGAGAATGAAATTTCTTGAAAAACAAATCTTTCCTTCAATATATAAACGAAAAGATTATTTTTTGTCTTTTTTCAAAATACTCAAAAACGAAGCTACTAATTATGCTCACAAAATAAATCCCTTTTTCTTTTAAACACTCAAAACTACATAAAGCAATTTTTTCAAAAGAGAAACTAAAATTTTTAGAAAACACACTCAAAACTATGAAAAATCTAATCTTGAGACCTAACTTCTAAAAACTAATGCAAATAAAAGCTTCAAATGTTTTTTGAGGATGTTTTTACTTAGTTATTCAACAAACTAAGGATTAATACGTGCAGCAAGACAAATCAATAAAAACCACCCAGTTATGTTTTTTATAAAAAATGAAATTCACAACTTATGACCAAGTTCATTCAAAGTTTTGCAAAGAGAAATGAAATCTATTTCTCACCAAAGGAACATCTCACACACTAGCTAGACTTATCAAGAAGACAAAAGATTCCAGGATGATTTAAGGCTTCTTAGGCTTCTAAGCTTCAAGTCACTACAAAGAATGAGTGAAGAGCAATCCGATCATGCAAAAACTTCTAGAAATTCATCCAAAACACAAACACCAATGGAACTTACTTATGAGAGACTTTTTACAGGATATATGCAGACCTTGGTAGAGGATAAAAGTAATAAAAAGAACCTAAACTAAACTGGAGAAAAAGATTTTAGGATTTTCAAAAATTTTGACAGGGTCCGCAGGCCCCTAGTGAAACCGGGTGCGGTACCGCTCTGTGCAGTAAAGTAACAGTGCGGACATGTTCGCACTGTAACTCAAACAAAACGTGTGGTCCTCGTAAAAATTTCTAGAAAACAAAAAGTCGATCCAGGACATACAAACTACCCAATCCCACACACATCAAGAAAAGACCAGAAACCAAAAATTCAAGTTTCTCGAATCAAAGATAAAGGAAAATTAAACAATCAAATCTCGTCCCCAGTGGAGTCGCCAATTTGTTAAGAAGATAAATCGTTCTTGCGGACAAGACTGATCTCCCTAGTATCAATTGATATCTAGCAACAAATAGGACAAGCAAATCTACTTTTCTCTAAACATATTACGATTCATTAATAAAAACTAAGAGCTGTTTTAGACCATACCTTAAGTCCAATGCTAGTTTGTGGCAGCCGTGCTCCAACAACTTCAAAGAGTTACCTTTTTAATAACCTGCAAACACAAACAAGCACACATCAAAGAACACCTGCATAGCTAATATAATAAATCATGTTCATCATAATGATCAAGGAGTCTATGAAATAAACCATTAAACACAGCTCATTGATAAAAATAAACTTGATTGTATTAACTTTGAAAAGAACTTTGTTACAACCTTGGTGCCTTGATGTTGTACAAGCTCTTCCCAAGGTCCAAGAAGGAATCTCTTCTACTTTGAAAAGCCTCACTCTCTTCCAAATGAGATCAAAAGGTATTTGATCTTTCCTCTCAAAAGCTCAATTAGGAAGACTAAGTTCCAACAACATTTACCCTAAAAAATATTCAGCTTTCAACCTCCCAAGTAACCAGCCGAAAGCTTCATTTTATAGTGCAAGGGAAGGAGGTTACATGTCCACCATTGAAGGGATAGAGTCCTCCTTCAAGGGGATAAGCTGCTCACATCAAGGGGTTAGCTCCTTAAGGATTGGGATGCATGAACCCTCAAGGAGAGAACTTGCTAGCGCATGATTCCCTCTAGAAGCTTCCAGAATTGACTCAAAGTGAGTTTTTTTTATAACCTATGATAAAATTGTATTTTTGGATCATCTAACATTCCCCTCTATGATCCAAATATACAATACAACAGATACCAAGTTCATCCCTGAACTTAGTAAATTTTATTCTGCCAAGCAGTTTCGTGAAAATGTCGGAGATCTGATCTTCGGAAGGACAATAAACTAGCTTGAGGACATCTTTGGCAATGAGAGATCTGATATGATGATAATTGGTGTCCACATGCTTTGTCTTTGAATGAAAAACTAGGTTCTTGGCAAGTTTGATGGCTGACTAGCTGTCAATGAATAATTATGTAGCTTCTGCCTGAGAAATGCCCAAGTCCTGCAAAATTTTGTGCAACCAAACAATTTCACATGCTGCTTCCCATGCTGAAATGTACTCTGCTTCTGCTGAAGAAGTGGCCACTATAGCTTGTTTCTTACAACTCCAAGATACTGCTACTGACCCCATATTCATTAAATAACCTAATGTTGATGCTTGATCATCAATACTCCCGGCAAAGTCGGCATTGGAATATCGAAAAAGTACAAAATTTTTAGTCTTTGTGTAAAGAAGACAAAAATATTTTGTTCCTTGGATATATCGAAGAACTCTTTTGGCTGCATTCCAGTGGCTGTCTCATGGTTCTTGCATAAAACGTGAAAGAATATTGACTGCATAAGATAGATCAGGACGAGTATTTGTCAAATAAATCAGGCTGCCAATCAACTGTCTGTAAGTCGTACTATCCACCGTTTTCCCCCCTTCAAATTTTGAAAGTTTCAAGTTTTTCTCCATGGGGATGAGAATGAGCTTGCAATCCTGCATGCCAAATCCTTGAAGAACCTCTGCTGCATACTTACTCTGAGAAATGAAAATATGATGTGGACATTGGAAGACTTCAACCCCAAGATAGTCGTGAAATAATCCCAAATCTGTCATCTTAAAACCTGCATGTAACTCCTTTTTCACCTGTGCAATATGATCATCATGGTTGCCAGTAATGATCAAATCATCTACATACATAACAAGAATGACCAGATATTTTTCCTGTTGTCGCACATACAAATTATCATCAGATTCACTTCGTTGAAAACCAACTTTCTTAAGGTATTCATCCATTTGTGCATACCAAGCTCAGGGAGCTTGTTTTAATCCCTATAAAGCCTTGATCAATTTGCAGACTTTATGTTCTTTTCCTTCAACTTCAAAACCTAGCGGTTGGGTCATATAAACTTCCTCCTGTAAATCCCTGTTGAGAAAAGCACTTTTCACATCCATTTGATGAACTTTCCATCCTTTTTGAGCGGCCAATGCAAGTGTTAATCGGATGGTGTTCCATTTAGCTGTAGGAGCAAAAGTTTCCTCATAACCAATGCCTTCCTACTGCGCAAAACCTTTTTTGACAAGTCGTGCTTTATACTTTTCAAGTTCTCTACTTTGATTATACTTAATTTTGTAAACCCATTTTCATCCTATGGGTTTAACATTTGCTGGACAATCATCAAGTTTCCAAGAGTTGTTATCAATTACTGCCTAATATTCTTCAACCATAGCTTGTTGCCATTCTTTATGTTTTATTGCTTCTTTGTAAGTGGAAGGTTCAGTATAATCATTTGCTATCAAGGCAAAATTGCCTTCAGTTCGATGTGCCCTTTTGGTGCCTATTTTATTCTGCTCATCAGGCTTTACATCTTTCAAAAGTTGAACTGCCCATGTTGGTAGTTGGTGCTCACTTGTTTGTGCTTCTGTAAAGTCTCCATCATTGTAAAGAGGATTAATATAAACTGATATCCGTCATTCAGGTGAAGAGTGTGGAGAATCATTGTCAGAAGAATTGCTGCTACTTGGAGATGTAGATGAAATGCTAGAAGACCCAGATGATGTTGTTGATGTAGATGGACTGGATGACTCATCTTCAGAGGAAGGAAAATCAAGTTCATACCAATTTGGTGAAGTTGGTTGACTTTGCATTTTTCCATTTCTTTTAATTCCCTTAGTTTCTAACTTGTAAAGAAGATTTTCAATTTCTTCAGCACTCTTACTTTCAGTTTCATCAAAAATGACATCCCTGCTCACAAAGAATTTTCCATTGGTCAAAAGATGATACCCTTTCTTCTCATTAGAATAACCAATCATTGTGCATTTTAAACTTCTTGAGTTAAGCTTAGTTCGTTTTTCTTTCAGAACTAAGGCATAACATACTGATCCAAAAACTCTAAGATGTTTATCTAGAGGTTTGAAACCAAATGAAGCTTCATAAGGTGTGATTCCATCTAGAGAAGCGGTTGGAGATCTATTTCTTAAGTAGACAGCTGTATGAATTGCTTCCGCCCAATATGTTGGACTTAACCTCTTGAAAGTTAACATGGATCTCTCCATTCCTAAAAAAGTGTGATTCATTCTTTCGACTACTCCGTTTTGCTATGGAGTGTAAACATTAGTAAGATGTCATCTTATGCCATTTTCACTGCAATAAGTTTTGAATTCATTTGAAGTGAATTCTCCCCCATTATCTGTCCTCAGAGTACATATCTTTTCTTTGACTTCATTTTCAACAAGTTGGCGAAAAATTTTAAACTTATCAAATGCTTTTGACTTGTTCTTCAAAAAGTAAACCCAAGTCATTCTGTTGAGATCATCAATCAATAGTAAGAAATATTTGCATCCATCAAAGGAAGTTTGTAGTGGTCCAAAAACATCACTGTGAACTAGTTGTAGCCGCCTATTTGCATGCCATGAACTTGTTGGAAAACTTTCTCGATTTTGTTTGCCATAAATGCAAGCTTCACATTTTTCATTTTGCCTTTTGAAAGCGGGAAGTCCTTTAACCATTCCTTGTTTCTGAAATTGAGAAAGACTCTCAAAATTCAAATGTCCATATCTTACATGCCATAGTCTTATTGGTGAAATACCTGTAGTCACTGCCCCTGCAAAATTGGAATGCCTTGGAATAACTGTCCCTTTCATCCGTAATGATTTTCCATCTTCATAACTTATCATGACTATTTTCAAGTTCTGTTTGACTGAATTAATCTTGACTAAACCATCTTCCATAATCACTTGATGTCCTGCTTGTCGAATCGTGACTAAAGAGAGCAAAGTTTTCTTAAAACTGGGTACATACCATACATTGGAAATCATTTTTTCTCCAATTCCATGGAGAAAAACTTTTACTGCTCCTTTTTCATAAGGAGTATGTTTTGTATCATCAGCAAGAAAAATGGAATTAAGTTGGCAATATTGAAAATTCCAGAAAAAATCACGTTGACAAGTCATGTGCTGGGTGGCCCCAGAATCCAAGATCCAGGTATCTTCATAGTCACTTCTAAGATGGGATGAAAGTTGTGATGCTGGCGAGTAAGTAAAAACATATTCTGAGTTATCTTCATCTTGATCATTGGAAAATTGCGCTGAATGCTGCTGAAACTTGGGAATTTTATTAAGTGAAGTTCGACAATCTTCAACATAATGGCCAACTTTGTTACATCTTTGACACGCAATTTGACTTAAGTCTCTTCCTCTTCCTGAAGATTGTCCTCTGCCTCTGCTTTGACTTCTATGTTGAGATTGTCCTCTACCTTGATTATTGTTTCCTTGTCCTATAAAATTTCCTCTTCCTTGGTTGTTTCCTCTACCTTGAAAATTATTCCTTCCTCCTCTGTTAAAATTGTTTCCTCTGCTTTGGCTTCGAACTCGACTTTGTACATTATGTGCTACTTGATTCTGATTCCCTATGCCTCTGCCTCGAGAACTGTCTGCTGATGATTTAATAGTGCTGGCCTCTTTGAGAAAAACATCTTCACCAACTTTCTTCTTCTTCCCAAAAGTTTTATCATGTTCGGTCAACATTTCATAGAGTTCATCAAACTTTAGTTTCTCTAATTTCCCAGTTACTTGTAGAGTCTCCAAAAAGTGCGTGTAGGAAGAAGGAAGTCCAGCAATTACAATTGTGACCATAAAGCTATCATTAATTGCGAGAAAACCAGCATTAATAATTTCTTTCCTAATATTATTAAGTCTTGAGATATATTCAAGAACATCACCGCCTTTAGTTAATTTTTGTTGCAACAATTTTAATTGTAGATAATCTTTCTTTGATTCAGGTTGAGTATCAAAGAGGTCTTTAAAACTTTTCAAAGCAGACCATGCATCTGTAGCATTTTCTATATGGACATACATTTCATCATTCACAGAAGATTTAATAAGAGCTAAGGCTTTAGCATTCTTGATTTCCCATTTTGCTAATGCAGCTACATCTATGGGTTTATTCAGCTTAACATGTCCATCACATATACTCTGCCATAATTCATTGTAAATGAGAGTGCTTTCGATGAGATGATGCCATGTTTTATAAGGTTTTGTGCCTTCAAGTTTGTCGGAATCAGAAGACAAATTAATCAACTTAGACATTGCAGTGTTAAGACTTCACCACGAATCAAGCTGCAAAAAAAAAATCAAGATGCGCAACACAACAACAACACATGACACAAAAAAGGAACTATCGGGGCTTGGCCTTCACCCTCGAATAGTCGTCAAAACAAGAGAAAATTGATTGAGCTTTGCACTTGGCTCTAGTCAATTTCTCAAATTTTTACAAGGCAACTTTCAATATTTGACTTTTACAATGGTGCTTTTGCAATATCTGGTAAAAAAAAGTTACCCCCCCAAAGTAAAATTACTTTGAGTTACAATGCCACAATTATCTCTCAAAAAACAAATTACAAAAAAAATATCTCCCTATTACTCCAAAAATTACAAATGACCTTATTCCTCCACAAATATTACAAAATCCTTGTTACTCTAATAATATTACATAAAAAAAATATACCTTGTATCCCCAAATTCGTATTTCCACAAATTTACAAATTTGATTTAGCTTTCATAAGTTCAGCCTTTCACTTTCTTAATGGACTGGTCCTCTCAGTTTGAATGACATAAATGGGTACGTATTACATCGCCAGTACTGCTTCCACCAGATCAATTGTATTTCCACCATAAAGTTGTTTCAAAACTTCTGGACTTAACTACAGGCTTTCACATGATTTCAATCAATCAAACAACACATAGTAAGTGAATTCAAACCCATATTTAATTGATGTTTCCACTGCGCTGTTATAACCAGTAGCTGTGGATTGATTTAATCGATCTCAAACTATCCCATCAGAAGCGTTTTAAAACTTTAAACCTTTTCTTTTTTTACAACCATGGCTCTACATTAAAACCGAGCCCCCCATATATAAAAAAATATATGGGAAACTATATAAAATTCCGACGCTCCGATCTGACCGATCCTTCACTATAATCACTTCTCAAATCGGAAGTTAGCAAAGGCGATTGTTTTCCGTGTTCATTGGAATTCCGATGCGATATAAGTCTTCCATGCTCCGATCCGATTCAATCGGAATCGATTCACTCCAAACAAACAAATATATAACAATTCACGTCCTATCCTTTATCAATGTAATGTGACTGGAATGGTTCTCCATTTCGATCGATTCCAATCTACTTCAAACTCAATCTTCCTTTGCGCTGCACGCTGAAGTTTTCAACGTATTAAATTTCTAGCACTTCTCAGATCTTCAAACTGTTGTTTCAAAACTGGAATTGGATTATTTTGAGGCTAAATGATACAGGCATTTAAATTGATTAACCCAGAAATTTAACACTCTTTCTCACATGGGCATTCTTTCTCTGCTGAAATTGACTTCAAACACATCTTCCTCTGTACTGAAATCGACTTCAATTGTTTTAAATTCATCAACAACATTTTTTATTGAACATAATTTCTCAATCGATGCCACTAAAGGAATTGATTCTGGAAACATATAATTCAGTACTTCTTCAAAGTTCAGAGATTAGTTTACTGCATCCCTCAGACATCAGTAATTCTTGTAAAAACCAAACTCAGTATTGATTTCTTCAAATCGAATTTCAATAACCCTTTATGCAACGATTTTCATAACATATATAATTCCAGAGTTAAAAACAAGAAATGTGCAAACCTGGTTTGGATTCTTCCTGCAAGCGTTAAACAAATCTTGGAAGACCTCGGCATTGTTTTCAGCGGCCATGGATGATGCTAAGAAGAAAGGAAATGATGGCATTTCTCCATTTGACAGCTTCTCAATCTTTTGCTGGTCACTTCAACGGAGTTGTGTTTTCCACGATCTGATAGAGCTGGAATCTCCTCCTTAAATCAACTGCAGCATTACTAAAGCTATGATACCACAATAATTTTATAACCTATGATAAAATTGTATTTTTGGATCATCTAATAGTTTTTAATAATAAACTTTCCCCTTTTTAGCTTTTACAGGGGTTCGCACCCATAAACGCAGATACAAAGTGGTCAGGTGTGTGCACAGGGGACATGACCAATGAGTGCGGTACTGTAGGTAATGCTAAGAGAAAGTGCGAAAACAAATTTTTAGAGATTTTTAAGGACTTTCTCTCATTTTCAAAGCTTGATATGCAGAGCTGAGGTTTAAGACTTGCAAAGGAGGTATGTATGAGTGGTGATAGACTCATATTGATTGCAGAAAGTCAAAGTGACAATTTTTGTGCAACACCTCATCTACATTCTAAGGAGCTACCCACTCCATGAAGGACCTTATCTTTTTTGGATCCAGTGTAATGTCATCCTTGAAGAAAACATGTCCCAAATAGTGTACCATAGTCTGAAAAAAATACACTTACCGAGATTACCATATAGTTGATGCTGTCTAGAAAGAATGAACACTGCTAATAAATGATCAACATGCTCTTCCTCATTTTTAGAATATACCAATTGTCATCAATGAAAACAATAACAAACTTATCCAAATACAGGCAAAACACACTATTCATTAAGAACAGAAATGTAGCTGAAGCATTAGTCAATTGGAATGGAACTACAACAAACTCATAATGCCCATACCTGGTCCAAAATGTTGTCTTGTAAATGATTCGAATTGGATCCATAAAAGACAAAAAAAACTATGACTGTATTGAGACGAAACAAATCTTTGAAGAATCCAAAACAACATCAAAAACACCCTAAATAGTGGCAATGGCAGCCAACGTGGAATGATGAGGACCTTGGTCAAAGCACGCTAACTGAGGCCCATGGAGACTGCGTAGGAGGTCGAAGTAGTCCCTTGGAGCCCCAGATCGGGAAAAGGAGGTGATTTTCAATACGCAATTAGCGCCATCGCTGGGTGAATAGGGCTAAAATGGAGGAGCCTTAAGCACTCGATTGCGTTAGGAGTTGGAGAACCACAGGTGGAGAAACGAAAAGCGCTAACATATGAGGGTGGGACCCACACTCTGGAAAACCGGTGGTATTGATCGAGGCACCCTCAAACAATAAACAGTTTTGGAGAATACTGGAGCGATCCCACTCAACGATTGACATGTGGTGGCGAGGGAGAGTGAAAACCATCGTTGATCGCGCGCTATTGGTCGAGAAAGTCAACCACGCGAGACGTTCGTATGACATTGGATCTGGAGGAGCCCAAATCAAATGGTTGATATCGCACCCAATGGAGGAATTAGAATCGGAAGTGAATTAAGGAACATTCTAAAGGGATTTGGAATTCGTTTGACCACCACAGTGGAGGAAGAATGCATCCACAACGTAACTGGAGAAACGAACAGAAGAGCAAGCTGGCGCTGTTCAGATGAGGACACGTGGCCACTCCATGAGCGTTCATGCTGACACCGAATAGGGAACTCCAAGTGCAGTTGTAGAAGGTGAATCGACAGATGCGAAAGAGGAACCAAGTGGGCATGAGTTCAAATGGGTAAAATCCATGAACAATAAAACAAAATAGAGAGAGTGGAACAGTTGAACACTGAGAGATAGAACCCAGAGAAGAGGCAGTTAAGCAAAAGTAGAGATCGACAAAGGGCCGAGCTGACAAGTGGCAGTATCGAGAACCAGAGCTTGAGAGATTCAAGCCATCCCATAGAGGAATCTGTCTGGATTGAGCATCACATTTGGCTCTTTCCACTGTAGACCAGAAGGTCACAGAGATGGTAGGAAAAAGAAGAGTCTGCATACTTTAGTGGCTTGGGAAATCCAAGAAACCACCCTGCCAAGCAAACCTACTTTAGGAGAACTCATCTTGAGTCCCTGCATTGTAATTCTCTGCTCAAAGACCCAATAAAACAAGGCCACCACTGAAATATGGACTAGAGATGTAGCCTTGGAGAATAGGGTGAACTCCTTTTTAGAATAGCTTGTGTCTTTGTGGTTGCTTACTGTATTTCTCTGTTGTCTTCCACTTAAATGTCTGTGTATTGGCAATTTGATTGATCTGCTGCTTAGTAACACAGAACACACACAACGACACATGAATCTGTAATACCTTTTGTTAAATAAATCTTTAACTGATGTCACTCACAGGGTGAATATAGGATCAAGTGGTATCAGAGCTCTAGGCTGTAAGGTTAGACAAGCTTGTGTTGGTTTAGCTGTGAATGCTCACTAGGTCAAAGCTCAAATTAGGAAAAGGGAATTTGGTGGAAACGAATCTTGAAATTGGGAGAGTCTATTCTCGGAAGACAATGTCAGAGGAAGGTTCTATAGGGCCAGACCCTCAACTAATAGAAAGTTGCCTAGCTATAAAGTCTATGGTAGAAGAAATGTATAGGGACTTTAGAAAGCATAAGGATGAAGATCCATCAGGCTCCAAACAAGATAAAGAAGAAGATGAATCTCATTCCCATGACCACTCAAAAGGGAAAGGGAAAGAAGAAAGCTTTCCTACACCTCCTAATAGCCCTGTGCATAATAAGAAAG
This sequence comes from Pinus taeda, assembly GCA_000404065.3. Classification (NCBI taxonomy): domain Eukaryota; kingdom Viridiplantae; phylum Streptophyta; class Pinopsida; order Pinales; family Pinaceae; genus Pinus; species Pinus taeda. The sequence goes on along the minus strand of APFE031560030.1, from coordinate 58,662 downwards.
CATCCTTGATTAAAATAGATGTTAAATTTGATTTTCCTATATATGATGGAGAGTAAAATGTTGAAAAGTTGGATAATTGGATTAGACAAATTGATGTATATTGCAGGGTACAGAACATAGACTCGGACAAGAGTAAGATTCAGCTGGCAAGTCTATGCCTAGGAGGCACTGCCTTGGTTTTGTGGGTAGGCAGAACCCAAGATGATATGAAGAAGCATGGTAAGACCATTTCTGTCTGGAGTGAATTCATTGCTATCAAAAGGCAGTTCTATCCATTAGCCTACATGCAACAAGCCATGATGAGTTGGCAAACTATCCGGCATTTGAAATGGTAGAGTGTGCAAGGATATACTCAAGACTTCAGAAAGAGAGCATTGATGTTGGGTATCTCATTAGATTCACCAGAGACTCTTTTGAAGTACATTGGTAGTCTACACAGCTACATGAGGTATACCATCCTCACGTTTAATCCTACTAGTATAGATGAGGTATGTGTACAAGCTACTCATCTAGAAGCTAGAGGAAAGAATGGAAATCCAGAAGTTGGGGGACCATCCCAACCCACTGTAAGCAATAACAAGGAGAAAAGAAAGTAGAAGTGGAAAGAAAGGAAGGCTAACACTGCATAGGAAAGTAAAGCTTCATGGACTCATTGTAAAAGGGATGGGCATGATGATGAGCATTGTTGGATTCTGCGTCTAGAGCTGAGACCTAAGAAGTCAGAGGGCAAGAAGAAGAAGATTGTCGCAGCTATTTAGAAAGATTTGGGGTCAGAATCGGGAGATGAAACAATCATTGCAGCCACAGGTACAAAAGGTAAGAATTATAAAGCATCTACTAGTAATTCAACTAAATCTGTTATTGATGAAGAACATGAGAGAAAAAGACATGAGCTTTTCCATATTCGAGTTGTTTCCAAAAATCAAAAGATTGATACTTTGTTTGATTGTGGCTCACAAGTAAATCTAATTTCTGAAGCAATTGTAAAGAAATTGGGATTAACAACTACACCTCATAAGAAACCATACCCATTAGGATGATTGAATGATAAAGCACAACTACAAGTGACTAGACAGTGCAAACTCAAGTTTTCTTTTGGGTCAACATTTGTAGATGAGGTTGAGTTAGATGTAATTCCTTTGGATACATGTGGAACTGTTTTAGGAAGTCCTTACTTATATGATAGAAAGGCTATTTTATGTAGAGATGAGAAAAGTATCTACTTGTTAAAGGTGGAATCGAATACTTTGTAAGAGCTCACAAGCTCAAGAATAATTATACTCTCATAAACTCAGGACAGATGAAAAGAATGATAAATTCATGAAAACAATTATTACTAATGGTTGTAAAGGAAAAGAAACCTGATAAAACCAATGTAGTTGAGGGCTGTAATACTGATCAGCAAGCTGACATAGAAAAGATTGCTTCAGAGTATGATGTCTTGTTCCAAGAACCTAAAGGTATGCCACCCAAAAAGGGAATAGTACATGATATTATTTCTCAGCAAGATGTTCCATTTCCTAATAGGTTGTGCGCTTTAGAGAATGCTGAAATCAAGAGGCAGGTGCAGGAGTTGCTTGAGAAAGGCTTCATTAGGCCTAGCACATCACCATGTAGGTCACCAATCGTTTTGGTGAGAAAGAAAGATGGCTCGTGGAGAATGTTCATTGACTATCGAGCACTGAATAAGATAACAATCAAAAATCGTTATTCCCTTCCTCGCATAGATGATCTTTTAGATTAATTGAAGGAGGTTGTTTATTTCACCAAGCTAGATTTGCATAGTGGATACCATCATGTTAGAGTTGCAGAGCAAGATGCATGGAAGACTACTTTAAAAGTAAAGCAAGGATTGTATGAATTGCCGGTTATGCCTTTTGGCCTAACTAATGCCCCTGCTATTTTCATGAGATTAATGAATGATGTATTCAAACCTTTTCTTGATGATTTTGTTATTGTGTATTTGGATGACATTCTGATTTTTAGTAAAACATGGGAAGAACATTTAAGGCATGTTAAGTAGACATTAGATGTTTTTAAAAGAGAAAAACTTTATGTTAAACTCTCCAAATGTGAATTTGGTAAAACTTTTCTTTAATTATTTGGGTCACATAGTAGGGGGAGGTGAATTGAAAATAGATCCCTCTAAAGTAGTAGTCATTGTAAACTGGCCTAAACCCAAGTCTGCTACACAAGTGAGAAGCTTCTTAGGAGCTGCACAATATTGGAGGAAGTTCATTACAAATTTTTCCTCAATTGCAGCTCCCTTACACGCCTTGACAGGATTGAACAAGGTGTTACGGTGGGTAGGCAAACAACGTAAAGCCTTCGACACCTTGAAATAAAAGATTAGTACAACACCGGTACTAGCACTGCCAGATTTAAAAAGACCATTTGAGATTCAAACTGATGCCAGTAACTATGCCATGGGAGAAGTGTTGACACAACACGGTAAACACATATGTTATCATTCTGAGACTTTTAATCCTGCAGTGGTTAACTATCCTACATATGATAAAGATTTGTATGCATTGGTTCAGAGTGTGAAAAAGTGGAAACATTAATTAATGGGAAAAGAGACAGTAATACATACTGATCATCAACCACTGCAATACCTACACTCCCAAACTAAGTTGCAGCAGTCAAGACATTACAGATGGATGAGGTTTCTACAACAGTTTCATTTAGTCATTAGATATAAAAAGGGCATACATAACGAGGTTGCAGACATGTTATCTTGACGCATTATAAATGCATCTACCATGCTTAAGCATAATTCTATGCTGCATGAAAGCTACATAGAACAATATCCTCAGGATATGGATTTTAAAGATGTATATGCAACTTTGAGTCAAGGCAAAAGAATAGAAGAATTGGACTATCACATGAAGGACCGACTCTTATATCATTATGGGAAAATATGTATTCCACAAACTGAGAGAGTAAAGATAATTAGGGAAGCACACACTTCTCTGATATCATGTCACTTTAGGGTAAGTAAAATAGTTGCACAGCTACAAAGGTTTTTCTATTTGCCAAGAATGAGAGAGACAGTTTCTAGATATGCAAAGGGGTGTGCTATGTGTGTAAAAAGCAAGCTCAGCAACAAAAAACTAGGCTTATACACTCCATTGCCAGTTCCTTCTTACCCTTGGAAAAGTATTTCCATGGATTTTGTTGGAGGACTGCCTAAATCTAGGAAAGGTCATGATTATCTATATGTTGTTGTGGATAGGTTCAGTAAAATGTGTATTTTGATACCATGTAGTAAATAGATTACAACTGAACAAACTGCAAAATTATTCTTTGAACATGTATGGGTTCATTTTGGATTACCGACTTCTATTGTATCTAATCGAGACACCCGATTTGTGGGGAAGTTTTGGTCAAGCCTGTGGGAACTAATGGACACCAAATTAAAGAAAAGCATAGCTCTTCATCCACAAATAGATGGCCAGATAGAAGTAGTTAATAGGACAGATCATCCAGTTACTGAGAGGATATTGCAGAAAACACCCTAAGCTTTGGGATGAACACTTGCGTTATGTGTAGCATGCTTACAATAGAGCCAAACACTCTTCTACACAGAGATCTCATTTTGAGACCTATCTTGCTTTCATACCAAAGTCTCCTTTAGATTTTGTCTTTGGTAAATATACCATGGTTGATAGACATAGTGATGTGGACAAGGAAACTAGGTTCATTGAATAGATCCAGGAGATCCACTAGGCAGTACAGGAATAGTTGGAAAAGAGCCAGGCCAAGTACAAGGCTAGGCATGATAAGCATCGAATGGAGCATAGTTTTCAAGTTGGAGACGAAGCTTGGCTGTATATCAGCAAGGACAGGATGCAAGGTGAAAGTAAAAATCTAAAACCTATCAGGTATGGACCCTTCAGGATACTTGAGAAGATTGGTGAAAATGCTTTTCACCTTGATCTACTAGCTTACATGCACATCTATTCAGTTGTGAATGAAGATTGCTTGAGGTTGTTTGAACCTTCAATGATTGAGGACCCTAAAGAGCAGAGTCAACTACCTTCTGTTGATGACTTGCTACCTGAATATCTTAACGCATTATGTGAAGACACAGTGCTGGATAGGAAGGTAAGGATGATGTGCAGTGAACAAGTGGAATAGCTTAGGATTGGGCTTAAAGGTTCGAATTTGAGCAGTGCGAAGTGGATTGAGAATGGGCAAGTGATACAGTAGTTTCCTCACTTAGTCGATGCTTAAAGAAAACCAACTTTTGGTGGTCCAAAAGCTCTTTCAGTGGGAAGGCTGTGATCAAAATTGGATCCACAAAAGTCTGTCAAAAAAAAAACCATGACTGTATCCGGATGAAACAAATCTTTAAATAATCGAAAACAACATTAAAAGCACCCTAAACTAGTGGCAATGGCAGCTAGTCCATGGAGACTACGCAGGAGGGTAATCTAGCCCTTGGCAGCCCCGAATTGGGAAAAGGAGGTGATTTTCAATGTTCAATTAGGTGAACGAGGCCAAAATGGAGGAGCCTTAAGCACTCAGTCACATTGGGAGCCGGAGAACCACAGGCGGAGAAACGAAAAGTGCTAATATATGAAGGCGGGACTGGCACTCTGGAAAACCGATGGTATTGATTGGGGTGCCCTCAAACGATAAACGGTTTTGGAGAAGAGCAGAGCGCTCCCACTCAATGATCGATGGGTGGTGGCGGACGAGACAGAAAATTGCCGTTGATTGCACACTATTAGTCAAGCAAGTTAACTATGCGGGATGTGCATATGACGTTGGATCTGGAGGAGGCCAGATTGGACGGCTGAGATTGTGCCCGATGGAGGAAGTGGAATCGACAGGGAACTAAGCCACGTTCTAAAGGAATTTGGAATCTGTTTGTCCACCACAGTGGAGGAAGAATGCATCCATGACATAACTGGAGAAACGAATCGACAAGAAGGCTGGTGCTGTTCAGATGAGGACACGTGGCCAATCCCTGAGCATTCATGTTGATGCCAAACATGGAACTCCAAGCGCAACTGCAAAAGGCGAATCGACAAAGGTGGAAGAGGAACTGAGCAGGCATGAGTTCGAATGGCTAAAAGCCATGAATAGTGAAACAAAATAGAGAGAGTGGAACAATTGAACACTAAGAGACCAAACCCAGAGAAGAGGTAGTTAAGAGAAAGCAGAGATCGACAGAGGGCCGAACTAACCAGTGGCAACATCGAGCATCAGAGCTTGCGAGATTCTAGCAAACCCATAGAGGAGTTTGTCTAGATCAAGAATCACATTTGGTTCTTTCCACTGTACACTAGAAGGTCGCAGAGCTGGTAGGAAAAAGAAGAGTCTGTGTATTCCAGTGGCTTGGGAAATCCAACAAACCACCCTGCCAGGAAAACCTACTTCAAGAGAACTCATCTTGAGTCTCTATATTGTAATTCTCTACTCAAAGACCAAATAAAAAAAGGCCACCACTGAAAGATGGACTGGAGAGGTAGCCCTGGAGAATAGGGTGAACTCCTTATTAAAATAGCTTGTGTCTTTATGGTTTCTTACTGTATTTCTCTGTTGTCTTCCACTTAAATGTCGATGTATTGGCAATCTGATCGATCCATTGCTTAATAACACAGAACACACACACCGGCACATGAATCTGTAATACCTTTTGTTAAATAAATCTTTAACTGATGTCACTCACAGGGTGAATATCAGATTAGTAAATGTCCTCCTCTTTAATGCACACCTAGTGATATCTGGATCTCAGATCAATCTTCGAGAACACTGCTACTCCCTTCAACTGATTGAACAATTCATCAATCCTCAGAAATTAATACATGTTCTTGATGGTCACGTTGTTCAAATAACTGTAGTAAATGCATAATTTGAGAGTACCTTATTTCTTCTTAAAAAAAAAAAAACTGGTGCACCCCATGGTGATACACTTTGCCTAATCTGTCCATTTTCCAACATTTCCTTCATATGTAGCTTCAACTCTACCAATTCTGGTGTGCTTATCTTGTAAGGTGCTTTTGATGTTGGAGCTTCCCCTGGCACTAACCGAATAGAAAAGTCTACTTCCCTGTGAGGTGGAAACTATGTAATGTCCTCATGGAATACATCCTTGAAATGATATAAAAATGGGTACCTGCTCAAAACATCTACATCCTTAAATTCCTTACCTTTTTCACTACAAATGTGCACTGCAAATAAAACACACCCTTTTCTGTGACTAATTTTTTCTTGCATAGTCGTTACCATCCTAACTAATGTGGATTTCTTCTTTCCCTATAAGGTTCTTGGTTCCCCATTTTCATCCACATACTCAATTTCGTTGTCATAAAAATCTAGCTTGTTTATATGAAAATACAACCAATCCATGATCAACAACATGTTGTATGATCTAAACGGTAACACATTCAAATGTATTGTGGTAGGCATACCATTCAAATCAAATGGAAAAGGTTTTACCCAATGGTGAAATTGCTTCTTTGTATATATATCCAACTACACTAAGCAACATTATGCATGAAATTCCTTACTCAAACCACACTTATCCACCAATTCAAGACTAACATAGCTATAATTAGATATAGGGTTAATCAAAATAGAAATAACTTGATAACAAAGTTTACTATCCATCTCAATGATAAATTCATGATGGTCTACTTGTTTGTTATTGAATGCTGCATAGATACAAGGAACACTATGAAAAACATCCCCAATGGTCTATGCATCTTGTGCACTATATATCTTAGGCTTACTACCTTGATTCTACATATAAACTCTCCTGCGATGATCTTTGCCACAATTCCAAGACTCTATAGGCTTCCATCTTGCACCCTTATTATGTTCTTCTAATCAAAATCCTTGTCCTCTATATTATGCATTTAACTTATTAGATGGCATTGCATTATTTTTATTACCTATACCCTAAGGTATTTCTCTCTTTCTATCCCATTTTCCTTTGTTCTTTGCATTTCCTTTCTAGTCTAGCTTAGTCTCAGATATTCACTTCACTTGTTCATAGCAATGTGTTAACTTCTGAATGTCCTTATCCAATGAACTAGGCTCATCAAAATCAATCATGTCTTTGAATGCAAACAATATTCCACTAATGAACCTCTAAATATTGGCCTTTTCCTCTATGAGATAAGGCACATACCTTAGTAACTCCAAGAACCTTCTAGTGTACTCATTATTTTGTCATTGATCCCATCTTTAGGTCATAGAATTATTTTCCCCCCCATCAAGGTATCTATATGATAGTTACTTATTCTTGAATAACCACTCAAACTCACCCCAAGTCAAGTCTTCCTCATGAATACATATGAATTCTTCACGTCTTCCCGCCAAATGTTTGCTTTACCTTTGAGACTAAATGTAGCTACTCTAGCTTTGATGTTCTTTGAATATAATGTAACCTAAAGAACATCTTCATGGCAAGAAACAATGCTTCTACATCCTGTGTTTTGTTCATCTCTCCATCAAAAGTAGTTGGCATTTCTTTCTTAAACTCATCTTGAAAGTATCCCCTATGACTCCTCCTATAAGGATGATAAAGATGACGATCATAGTGCCTATCTAAATCAGAATTGGAATAATAATTTTGTCTATCCTTTCCCCTATCTAAAGTGTCCAAAAGTATGCCATCCCTAACCGTGTCACCTCTATTTGACCTACGACCACAATGCGACCAACTACCATAAGCCCCATTAGTTCTATCCTCCTACTCATAGCTGATCCGACATGGAGCTTGTCACTGTAAATCTGAAAAACTTTGAAATATCATTGAATTTACCTCTACTTGTTTCTCCTATGCCTATATGATTATGTCATTATCTACTTTACAACTTCTTATTTCTTCCTTTAAGCCTCTCAGTGTATCTTCCAAATCGGAAGAGTTCCCAACACTATACTTCTCATTTGATTCATAGGGAGAGTCTTTCTAGTGTACCATGTTGCTATCCATCTGATATATCTTCTTGCAAGGTATATCATGTTAGCTAAACAAAATCACAATAAAAGAATGTACCTTATTATAGCTTGGGGAGGATACCTTGTTTGCAATATCAAAAAATTAGCATGATACATGTATAACATAACCATGACAACATATATAAACATAACACATAAGCGTATAACCATGCAAACATCATTCTAGCTAGGGTCCAGTCATCCATGCATGACCTTATCAAAAACTCATACCATGACCTCATGCATGACAACGACCATTACATCACTCTACACTTGACCACATGAAAGTATTAACATGCATAAGCAATCTGTAACCAACCATATGTATGCATAAACACATGTAATCAAGCATGAACAAAAAATACTTGTAACCAAACCTAGAAGAATGTATCCATACATACAAGAATGTAACCACGCATGAAAAATGATACATGTAAGCAACATATAACAACTTGTAGCAAATCATACACTCACGATGATGCACACCACAATGACAATATAAACCTGCACATGACGAGATCACTACAACCATGATCAATATCAAGCAAATGTGACAAGCACACAAAATCAAAGCATAAGAGACACACATGCAACTGACATGCATGCATGACCAAGACACAACCCATCTAGTCTAGGGGGTGAGCCATGCTCTCATACCACTTTCTAATACCCTCCTTCCACATCTACCCAAATAGCCAACAAGCCAGGTTAAATCATGCGACAAGAGGCCACTATGATATGACTCAACCTCCTAAGTCCCGTTAAGGGAGTGGAACCGATGGAAACACACCATACAAGCATTCAACATCAGCATTAGGACCCTTAGGAACCAATCTAACCTTTCTGCTAACTAACCCCTAGGTCCTACTTAGCTTTTGGACCACTTGAACTCTCGACGCTCTCATGCTATGGGCATGCCAACATCTAGGGACCTCTAGACACTCTCACAGGCCTGCAAACCAGCATCTAGACACTATTTTGCATAGTGTTGTGCCAGTGTCCCTAGAATTTGAGCTACATTTCTAGGCCCATAGCTAAGGTCATTGCCCATAATTGAATGAAATCTTCATAACAAGAAGGTAATGAGGAAATAAAAATATAAATGCAATCACTTGAGTGAGACCTTGGCTAGACCCCTATTAGCCATGATAGGAACTTCATCAAACATATCATGAATACGTAATCTACAGGTGTAAATAACATATCTGATCATATACGTCTCGTACTTAGTTTAGAATCACTAAGAAGAATTTATGCCTCAACACATCAACTGCGATTTCATCCATTAGGTCATATATACATTTTTCATTCATTTACAAGTAAAAACATGAAGAGATCCATACATAGCTATTCCCATGAAACATATATATAACCAACATAATAGCAACACAACTACTAATGAAATCAAAACCATATGATCCACATAAAAAACAATATAATGCTCATAGGAATCCAAGGAGAAATAACCTCATATTGATGATCAAAAATCCAAATTCGGGATGGGACTTCCATGTTTCACCTGACCATAGAATGGTTGAACCAAGTCTCTCTTCAGCCATTCACCCTTGTTCCATATTTCAAGCATGAATGTGGGATCTCATAGAACACATCAATCCAGACCATTCATGGTTTCCATAGGCCATCCAGCTCAACCCTTCAAATAGTGATTCCACTTGATGGTCGGACATCAAAAAACCATCATGATATTGGTCTCTATCCAAGCCTTCTAGAGCTCCAGAGCATTTGCTCCAACCAAGGCTTCTGGGACTAGTAACTCAACCCACAGTTGTCAATGGGATTCCAGAGTGTTTGTCCAAACAAGGATTCTAGGAATAGTAACTCAACCCACCAAGGGCTTCCAAAGTGTTTGTCCAACCAAAGCTTCCAAGAAGTAATAACTCAACCCAAGCAAAGTAAACATGAGAACTAACAAAAAAAAAAACAATGAAATAAACCCAGAATCTCCATGGCTATCCAAGAAATGGAAAGGCTAGGAAATCTACTATCAATCCAGGAAATCCTCCATGCCAGTGATAGATCATGACCAAAAATATACATGCATATTCCATGCATGCCAAAGCTAGCGAGGAAAATATACATGTAACTCAGAACTTGGAAGCAAATATTGTTGTAGTCACTGATCTCGATGTCATCTTTCACTTTACTTCTCTTATTTTTCCTTACTACTCCAAAATCTAAGTATACAACACCCTCCAAGAGTGCTCCAAGAAAACTATAAGTATCCAAGAGTATGAGAGAGAGAGAGAGAGAATAATGACAGAGCTCCAACACTAAACTAAGAAAATGTTACCAACTGATCCTTAGAAGCCTTTTTATGAATGAGGCATCTATTTTCTTCATTTTCCATTTTATTACTTCATTTTCCTCCTCACATACAATTTGTGACCTTTCAACCCCCTTTACTCCTAATTTCCATTATTTTGATAAATAAATCTGCAAAAAATGCCATTTTTCCTTTCTAAATCCTTAGCCATTGTCTTTGATAATTTCCTTAGCCATTAATAACCAAATTAACACCAACACTAGGATGTCTTACCCAACATTTAGCTTAGAATAAGTGTCCCATCAACCGTGGTTGTTTCTTTACCTTTATTAACTTTTATTACATCGAATTTTCACCAGGGCTATTACAACAAGAATAAATAAACCATCCTAGATCCATCTTAACTCTGGATCTACCAAGCATCGAGAGGGATCAAATTTATTTTCACTCTAAAAGAGGTTTGTATATCAGGATATTTTATCCCTCTCAATGCTTGACAGATCTAGAGTTAAGATAGATCTAGGCTAGTTTAATTACGCCGCTTTAAATAGGTACATTCCACATAAATACCATGTATCAATACCATGGATTCTCAATACCATGAGCCATTTTTATTTTTACTATTATTTTATTTTTATAAGGTTTTTTTACTTTTGAATTTTGTTTTGACCGAGTTAAAATGTTTACATGAAATTACATTAATATTTTTATAATGAAGAAATCTTTCAAATTAATCACATTGTTAGGATTTGGTCGATGTTTCAAAACATCTAATGTGGTTCATCTTTGCGACAATGGTGAAAAAATCAATCTACCCAAAATTTCGAATAGTAGAGATGCATCTAGGTCAAGAGTTATCCACTGGGAATTAGCTATTAAGAAATATTATTAGAATAAAATTAATATTATTTAGGTATTAAAATAGATTTAATTCAATAAATCAAAATAAAGAAAGTTAATAATTACAAATTAACAATTAGTGGTTATGAAATAGCTGTTAGGATATAGCTATTATAAATTAGTTGTTTGAAACAGTGAAATAATAGTTACTTAATTAATTGATCAATTAATTAATTAGTTAATTTATTTATAATTATTATTTATTTAAATTAATAGATTGGATTAAATTAGGATGGATTAAATTAATATTTAATCATAGAATACAAATAATTATAATTATATATGTGTCATGATTATAAAATTAGATTAATATAGCTCCAAATTTTTTGACTGGGTGGTTGGAAGGATTGGGAGGAAGGTGACGACTGGTAAGAGCTATGGTTTACAAAAATTATCTCCACGTTGAATGCCATGGAGGGGCGGAAAGGGGGGAGCTCCACTCCCTCCTATAGTCAGGTAGTCTCTAGCCAAGGCAAGAAATCGCTGGAGGTTGAAAAATGTCTTTTAGGAGGAGGGAAAGGGAACATTGACGATGCACAAGAGTAGACTAATAAAATGGAGGAAGACAGATTAAAAGAAAAAGAGGAAGATGATAAGAAATAGGAAGTGGAAAAAAAAAAACAAAAGGGTCCATGTAAGCCTAAGACTGCGGTCACACTCAGAGTGGTATTAAGTGATCCAATACTACAGGCACATGGGGATCACATGAGGACTTATTCCATCATTTGTAAATTCATGGGGTTATGGCGCACAAAGAAGGTGCTATGGGCGTGGACTAAATATCATTCAAAACCTAAAGGGGATATAGACCTACATCTTGGATCAAAAGGTTTATTTACTGTAGTCTTTACTAACATTGAGGATAAAGACAGGGTGTTTGAACGAGGGCCCTACTTCTATGCAGCTACAGGCCTCTATATGCAGCCTTGGATGATGAATTTTGTACCGTAGCACGAGACTTTCACTTTGGTCCCGATTTGGGCACAAATCTACTCCTTACCTCTAGATTATTGACAACCAGAATCTTTATTAGCAATAGGAAATAAATTAGGGAATTTTATTAAAATATCTGAGGCAACCAAAAGGGGAAAGTACACCTCCTTCACTTGTATATGTGTGGAGATGGATCTCTCTATAGATCTACTAGATGAGGTGATCCTGGAAGTTTTTGATGAAGAATGGGTGAAAACAGTGGATTATGAACATATTCCTTTTAGATGTTGCAAGTTCCATGAACACGGGCATCTATTTAGAGAATGCCTTGTCAACAAAACAGAGAGCATAAGTAAAGTTATAGTAGGGAAATACATTGAAATCTTTCATAAAGTGGAAAATAGAGGAAAGGGAGGTAAAAGGTTGAAAAAGAAAAACCACATAGAGGGGCAACAGGCAAGCCTGAACATGTACAAAGTACTAGAAGAAGAGGAAGAGGTAACAAAGGTAGATTAGGTCATGGAGGGTAGCCCAGGGGAGAAGGAAAAGGAAGAAACTAGTGAGAATACACAAGACATTAACCAGAAAAATGGGACTATGTTGAGCAACATGGAACTAGAAATGGACCAAGAAATGGCCCCGAGTGAGGTGGAAACAGAGGATCATGAACTGTAGGATATCCTCGAAAGGGAACACCTAGATCTAGAAAGATTCTTGAAACATGGGACCATGGGAGGTGTGGATTCACTACCTCAAGAGGAGTTTAATAGAGTGCAACAACTATTTATATGGAGAACTCAGGCTAAAGGGCTAGGAGGGAAAAGAAACCTCGAAAGGTAGGACAATGAAGGGGTGAAAAGCATGAAAACCACATCAGGACTCACTCCCAGAAACCCATGAAGGAAAAGGGGCAGAAAAAACACAATGAGCTATTGATGGAATGTGGAAAACTGATGATAGATTCAGGTAAGATGAAAGATCTAGCCAGCTACTCCTTTAAAAATATTTCCTAATGAAGTTCACATCTTGGAATATTAGAGGTCTAGGAATTAAAAGGAAACAAATGATTCTTAACAACATAATGAAACAAGAAACTCCTGATATGATTTTTATCTGGGAAACTAAATGTTCAATTCAATAAATAAGAGAAATACACAACAAATGGTTCAATAGATATGAATTTCTAAAAGTCAAGGTAGAGAAAATAGCAGGAGGCATTCTTACACTTTGGAACCCCCAAAATATTGGCATAGTGGATGCAGAGGCATCTAGGAATTATTTGTCACTGGTTATTCAACCTATGGGAAACAAGGAGATTTATTTAATCACAAACGATTATGGCCCTCAAAGACCTGATGATAAACTCAGGCTACTCACTTCTCTAGAGGATCTAAGAGATAGACATTCAGGAGTACCATGGATTCTGGGTGGGGACTTTAACATGATAAAATCCTTGTCAGAAAAAAACGTGGAACCAGAACTATAAGCGGAGACTCTATAGTATTTCATAATTTTATAGACAACATGAAGCTAGTTGACACAGATACAAGTAATGGCCTCTTTACTTGGAACAAAAAAAGAGGAGGAGAGTCTGAAGTAGCCTCAGAGTTAGACAGGTTCATAATCTCAGAGGATCTTACGCTCACATGCCTTGATATGATAGTGAAAATTCTCCCCTTCAGTGGCTCAAACCATTGGCCTATTAAATTTGAGGTTACTGGAATTAGAACCCCAAAGAATAGACCTTTTAGATTTGAAAATATCTGGCTCACCCATCTAGAATTTATTAGCAACATTGAAAATTGTGGAAAGAAGATCTACAGATCCAAGGAACGAGAATGTTTCTCTTACAAAAAAGATTGAAACACATCAATCTCAGGCTCAAATATTGGAATAAGAATGAGTTTGCCAATATTTTTGAAGCGAAAAAAGTTGTTGAAAGAAAAATGCAGGAACTTAATCAAACACTTATCACAGATGGCTTTGATGGGGAAAGAAATGAACAAGCCAACAAGCATCAACAGGATTGGGAGGACTTATGTAAACAAGAGGAAATATTTTGGAGACAAAAATGAAGAGTTCAATGGCTAAATGAAGGGGAGAGAAACACAAGGTTTTTCCACAGATCTACAATGGAGCACAGGTCTCACAACAGGATCTCAACAATCAAGGACTCCAGCAGCCAACTTCTCAACACCCATAAAGAAATAGAAGCTATGTTGGTTCAACATTTTCAAAGCATAGTAGAGAAACCTATCTTAGATAGATCATAATTTATTAGGGACTTCACAAAGAACATTCCTAAGCTACTTAAAAAAGAATATAATTACAATATTAATAGGTCGGTGAATGAAAAGGAGGTTAATGAAGTCATCAAAGAAATGTAGAATGAAAAAGCGCCAGGCCTAGATGGTTTCAATGTAGATTTCTTTAAAGCATGCTAGACTATTATCAAGCGAGGTATTCTGAATGTAGTGGAGGACTCCAGGAATAATAGAACCATATTGAAGGTGCTCAATACATCCTTCATCTCCTTGATTCCCAAACAAGACAATGTTATGACTTCAGACAGATTCAGACCTATAGCTTTATGTAATCTGGTGTATAAGATAATATCCAAAATAATTGCCAATAGATTTAAACCCCTTCTTCTTACTCTAGTTTCTGTGGAGAAAACAGGATATGTGGAGGGCATACAAGTTCTCAATAATATCATTCAAGCACATGAGGTGGTTCATTCATTAATGAGTAATAGACACACATGAATGATTATGCAATTAGACCTAGAAAAGGCTTATGATAAGTTAAATTGGGCCTACATTAGGGAGATCCTTCTAGCTTTTGGATTTGACCACAACTAGGTAAGATGGGTAATGGCCCTAGTGAGTTCGTCTAATTATTCAATTTTGGTTATTGGTTCTCCATCTAAGACCTTTAAACCTTCAAGAGGCCTCAGGCAGGGAGATCCTCTCTCCCCTTTCTCTTTAATCTCATGATGGAAGGACTTGGACAAACCATCAAGTCCTCTAAAGAAGCAGGTAATATCCAGGGCCTCAAACATTCCGAGAATAGGCAGGTTTTGACCCATCAATAATTTGTAGATGATACCATGCTACAGGGCATTCCCATGGTCAAAGAAGCACTAGCTTATGAACAAATCCTAAGTGACTTTGCTATGGTAGAAGGTATAGAGATAAGCCTCTCCAAATCAAAAATTTTCTTTTTTAATACTAACATTGCTATTTAATGGAATATCTCCAGAATTCTAGGCTTTCAAAGAGATATGCTACCTTCCAAATATTTGGGATTACTGCTTAGAGACAAACCTCTTAACAAGACTGTTTGGGAGCCAGTGATTAATAAGATGTAGGACAAGACTAGAAAATGGACAATCAGATCTTTGAACTTGGTAGGCTGACTAGTGCTTACAGAATATGTCCTTCAAAAAATCCCCATATTCATGTTTTTAGCCCTTCCAGCTCCAAAAGGAGTTATGAAACAATGTAGAAATATTAAAAGAGATTTTCTTTGGGGTAAAGGGGAGGAGAGGAAGAAATGGGCCTCGGTAGCCTGGGAAATAATTTGTAAACCTAAAAACCATGGAGGTCTTGGACTAGATTATCCTAAAGTGCTAAACAAAGTTTTAGGGGAAAAATTATGGTGGAGATGGATAAAATATTCAGATGCTCTTTGGGCTCGAATTTGGAAAGAGAAATATGCAATTAATTGGTAAAACAAGGACCACATAAGGATTTTCTGTACCATAAAAGGCTCCCACATCTGGAATAAATCTTGGGAGAATAGAGGCATAGTTCAAAATAATAGCTTTGGGGAAATTAGAGTCGGAGATTTGGCATGGTTTTGGGAGGATAAATGGCAACAGAAACCTAAACTATTAAGAGAGGACTTTGTGGATCTCAAGAATGATACTTATACCAAAGGGTTACTAAGCGTAAAATATTTTTGGGATCAGACAAATAGTGAAGGAAATTGGAGAACTTGGAAGAAAATGGAATACAGGGATGAGAGCCCCCTGAAAGCAAAGGCTGATACGCCAATATCAATTTTGGATCAAAGAAAAATTATGATATCAGCTGATCATGACCAACTTAGATGGGGCAATAACAATGAAGGCGCATTTAACCTTAAAGAGGCAAAGTTCTTAGACCTAGAGCTTGATTATACATAAATCGGATTGGGTTTGGAAGAATATTTGGAAGAACGAAGGACAGATGAATGCCAAACTGTTCCTATGGCTGGTACATCATAAGAAAATTCTGACTTGGGAGAACATCTAAAAAAGAGGCATTTTAGGCCCATCCAAATGCTAGCTATGTGAGTCACAAGAGGAGACAATGGAGCACCTCCTCAACACCTACATATTTACCTCCACATTGTGGGATGGTATTGGCTTAATTTTCAGACAAACAAACAGGGATAGAGGAAGCATTACCAATACCCTTAGCAACTGGAGAAGAAACTTCTTTGTTTATGAAACAATAAACAAAGCTTGGGCTTTAACTCCAAGCTTCCTAATATGGAATGTCTTGAAAGAGGGCAACAATAGAATCTTCAAAAATAAAAAAAGTTCCTTCCAGAGCATCTTGGAACAGATCTAAGACAACTTAAGGAGATGGTTGGGACTTTAGTGCAAACATCCCCTAAAAATATCCCTTCAAATGCTACTATCTAGATACTTCTTCAGTTGGGTATGCAAGGGCTTATTCCTGAGGGCAAGAATAGGATGGTAAAGCAACCAGTCATTGAGAAATACTTTTGGCATCCTCCCCCTCAAGGATTTATGAAATGTAATATAGATGGGGCGTCAAAAGGAAATTTGTGTATAGCTGGTTATGGTGGTGTGTTAAGAGATGAAAAGGGTTGCAAACAATACATTTTTCATTTCAATTTGGGAAGAGCCACAAACAATATGGTGGAGCTAATGGCACTTGAGCAATGTTTAAAAATCTTGAAGCACAACAACCTTCAGAATATCATAATTAAAGCTGCTTCTAAGTTGATCATGAATTTGGTCAAGAGAATCTGTTGTGGTTCAGCTTCAAAAAAGGTCATGAGACACTGGAGGGTGCTTCAGGTATATCAAAGAATTCATCTCCACCTTTAGAACATGAGAACCTTAAGTTTCACACATGTGCAAAGGATGGCCAATAAATTGGCGGACATACTTGCTAATAAAGGGGCTCTCTGCACTAAAAGAAGCAATAAATATAGATGGCAAGAGGTTCCATAGGGCATATTGAGGGATGATTGTCTCAACCAGGCAAATGAGGACCGAGAGATATATTAGTGTTGAAAAATGTGCAACAAGAAATGTTAAATTTAGAATGTGCTAAAAATAGACCTGCTAAAAATAGCTTGTTTAAAATAGCATGTCTAAAAATAGCAATTTGGCCGGTTAGGTCATTGGCCACATTGGGTGAGAGGTGAAACTGCTAAAAATAGAAAGTTCTAAAAAAGCATTTCTGGGTCCCTTCCTATTTATAGTAGTCCCTAGTCTATCTATAGCAAGTAAAATTAATTTTGGTCTTGACAACAGTTTGAAATATAAATTAATTAATTCAGTTGAGTTAATTAATTAAGGAAATTCGAATTTGAAGTCTTTGTGAGCATGCACATGAGTTTCCTCCACTGGTTGAGGGATTGAGCATGAGTTCTATAATGAGAGAATCAGTTGACTTAGTTCAATCTATTCAAGTCCAGTTAGATTATTTTAACAAGTTGTTAAAATAATAAAATATAGTTT
This sequence comes from Pinus taeda, assembly GCA_000404065.3. Lineage (NCBI taxonomy): Eukaryota > Viridiplantae > Streptophyta > Pinopsida > Pinales > Pinaceae > Pinus > Pinus taeda. The sequence goes on along the minus strand of APFE031560030.1, from coordinate 40,825 downwards.
GTTAATGCTTGCATGCATGTGACAACTATTATTTTAGATAACTAAGGATTCACTCATGGATAACTGTTGCATGTCAGTTTTTTCAGAGACCCAGTTGAGATCAGATGTGGGACAATGTACTATCAGATGCTTAACTATTTCTATTAAGTAGTTTTTGCATGACTGAGGAACTAGTGTTCTCAAGCAACACGTAGTTGGACCATTGGTTGTTTTTGGTATGTTGGAATTAACAACATATGCTTTTGCTATTATTTCCTAAGCAAACTACGTAAGGATCGTAGGGAAAGCCTATATAAATAGGGCTTCGGTGGTTCATGAAGCATATCTTCATATCTTCATAGTTCATTGAGAACTAAATAGCTTGAGAGCTAATTCTTTTTGTATTGTGAAGAGGATTTCCACTTGATTGATAATACATGGTTGGGGATTTATGTTGGTGCTTTCCCCAGTGATATATTCTGTGTTATGTGTGACTGATTTCTCTTGAGCAGTTATGCATGTTTCTACTTGATGTTGCTCATGAATTCGTTTATGCTTCCGCTTAATGTTTTGTAGAAGTAGAACAAGTATTATGTTTTAGGTGAAAATTTATACATGGTATCAGAGCAGAGGTGATCAAGCAGAACAGTATACTAGTAGGAGGAATTCGAAGTTTCTTATTCTTGATATAGATCTCAATTTCTTATCACATCTATTTCATCGATGGCATTCAACGGTTTGAGGCTTGAGTATGCCCTTGATGGTAGCTCAAACTATATAGCTTGGAAGGATCGCATGGAGGTAGTATTGGAAGATAATGGAGTTAAGGAATTTTATTGATCAAGAAGTCCCTAAGCCTACTGACAAGACTGAACTGGTGGAATGGGGTAAGTGTGTGGCTAGAGCTAGGATAATTCTCTTGGAGGGTGTTCGAGATCACATAGTCTCAAGCCTCCATGGGAAGGAGACTCCGCATGCAATGTGGAAAACATTAAAAGATTTATATAAGAATAGTTGTGATCAGAGGAAGCTAGCACTGAAGGACAAACTTCAAAAGATCAAGTTTGAAAGGGATGAGATGATCTCTATGTATCTAACCAAGCTCATCACATGCAGCTATGAGCTTGCAAGTGTAGGTGTCATGACATCATATGAGGATATGGTGAGTCTAACACTCCTTGGCCTTCCTAAGAGATGGGATAGCTACCAGGACTCAGTTAATGGAAGGTAGAAACTGCGAAATCGGGAACAACTATGGTCAAATTTGATGTAAGAGGAGATCAGATGGAGCACCAGAGACAGTTCTTCATCCATGCACGATCAGGAGAATTATGCCTTAGTGAGTAAGGCGAAGAAGGGGAAGGAGAAGGTTTCTCTTTCTGAATCTAGTTCTTCCATTGATGGGAAGAAGTTTGGCAAATCAAAAGTGTGATGCTTTCGTTATCATGAGGTGGGCCATTATTCTGCAAATTGTCAACAGAGGAAATCCAAGAAGGGATCTAGGGAAGGATCTGAAGGTGAGGCACTTGCTTCACAGTTTGATTTGGATTTCACACACTTTGCATGCATGGTTTCATCCATGGCGGGAAGTGGTTGGTTTCTTGATAGTGGAGATTCTTTCCACATGATGGACGACACTAGTTTGCTCAGTACTTTGGAGCAGAAAGATCTCCAGATACTTAGTGATCGGTAATGATGAGAAGTATAGTGTCTCAGGTGTAGGCACGATTATTTTTCAAAGGGAGCATGGAGCTCGCCTTACCTTAACCGATGTCAAGTATGTACCAGGACAGAAGATAAAATTGGTTTCGATCGAGATGCTGGAAGATAGAGGCTATGATATAGTCTTTAGTAAGGGAAAGGTTTTCCTTAGACACATCAGCACTAGACAGGTGAAGTAGATTGGTTCATGGGTCAAGAACCTGTATGCTCTTAAGGTTTAAGATGCATGCAAAACCTTGAGCAGCAAGGCAAATGATGGAGACTTGGTGGTTGAGAGGGAGGGTATATTACCTCTCAACATGCAGAGCCAGAAGAAATCTCAAATGATTATGGAGGAGCCACGATTTGTGCAGTAGCTTCAGGAGGTTGTGGAGCAGCCACAACAAGGGAAGCTGAGTGGAGATTGAGTAGAGACATCTACCCATGCAGAGTCCTCCAGTAGGGGGAAACTTCGAGCTAGGTGGGCTGAGGGATCACATGCAGCCATACCTCCAGGTATGAGGTGGTGTGATATAGAGTGATTGTCCCAAGGAGGAGGGACAGGATCCTTGAGGTACCCAACCTCTTGGATGAGACCTCACTACAAGAGCCCCGATGTGGAGTAGCAGGAACTAACTAATTGGGTAGAGACAGATGTGGATGGAGCAATAGAGAGAGTGACAATGCAGGGAATCCCAGGACAACACATAGCTAGCAGGCCACAACAATGCGAGATGCACAAGTGTTTTGCACAGTTCTAGGTGGCACAACAAGGTGTGAAATGGTGTGAGATGCATGGATATGTTGCAGTAGCACAGATGTCAGAGAGGTAGCACCTGTCAGCAGAAGGTATTGCTTCAGCATCAGAGTATGTTCTAGCCCAACAGAGTGGTTAGTTGGGAGGGCTTTTGTTCCAAGTGTTGTTGGAGCAAGTGGACGAGGTAGATGTGTTTCATGCAGAACATTCTAGAGTTACAGGATCGAGTTCGAGAGGAAGCCTTTCTTTTTTAGAGGGGGTGTTGAAAAATGTGCAATAATAAATGTTAAATTTAGAATGTGCTAAAAATAGACCCGCTAAAAATAGCATGTCTAAAAATAGTAGTTTGGTCAGTGAGGTCATTGGCCACATTGGGTGAGAGGTGAAACTGCTAAAAATAGAAAGTTCTAAAAATATCATTTCTAGGTCCCTTCCTATTTATAGCAGTCCCTAGTCTATTTATAGGAAGTAAAATTAATTTTGGTCTTAACAACAGTTTGAAATATTAATTAATTAATTTAGTTGAGTTAATTAATTAAGGAAATTCGAATTTGAAGTCTTTGTGTGCATGCATATGAATTTCCTCCACTGATTGAGGGAATAAGCATGATTTCTAAAATGAGAGAATCAATTGACTTAGTTCTATCTAGTCAAGTCCAGTTAAATTATTTTAACAAGTTGTTAAAATAATAAAACATAGTTTGTTAATGCTTGCATGCATGCCACAACTATTATTTTAGATAACTGAGGATTCACTCATGGATAACTGTTGCATGTCAGTTCTGTCAGAGACCTGGTTGAGATCAAATGTGGGACAATGTACTATCAGATGCTTAACTATTTCTAGTAAGTAGTTTTTGCATGGCTGAGGAACTAGTGTTCTCAAGGAATATGTAGTTGGACCATTGGTTGTTTTTGGTATGTTGGAATTAATAGCATATGCTTTTGCTATTATTTCCTAAGAAAACTACGGAAGGACCATAGGGGAAGCCTATATAAACAGGGTTTGCGTGGTTCATGAGACATATCTTCATATCTTCATAGTTCATTGAGAACTAAATAGCTTGAGAGCTAATTATTTTTGTATTGTGAAGAGGATTTCCACTTGATTGATAATACACGGTTGGGGTTTTATGCTAGTGCTTTCCCCAGTGATATACTCTCTGTTATGTGTGATTGATTTCTCTTGATCAGTTATGCATGTTTCTACTTGATTTTGCTCATGAATTCAATTATGCTTTTGCTTAATGTTTTGTAGAAGTTGAACAAGTATTATGCTTTAGGACATTGCGTATATCGGTTTGTTCTACAGGTGAAAATTTCTACAATCAACACAGAGATTGTCAACAATTGCATAGGTTGGGTTTAGTCGATACACATTTAATATGAAGTGGTTGTCCATAGGTAATTTTCAACACAGTATGCAGGCCTTTGTGAGCTTTTTCAACCCAAAACAACTTAGACACAGAGTTCTTTGGTGGAAGTTGTTCGACAGCTTGCGGATTTTTGCTAAAATTTCTCCTAATATAGATCATCTCAATTTTTCTCATTGGGAAGAGGGGATGAAGAGCATTCAGTTAGAAGGCACAATAGAGTCCCACCATAGGTACATAACAGTCGGCAATGGTTACAGTGAACCGACGTGGCTGGTCTATAGGTTTTTGGGTGCTTGGATGGTGGGAATCCCTCCTGCTTCTCTTCAAAAAGAGACTCCTCTCTTCCGTTGGATCAAGCGACTGGGGATGAAGGGTGGAGAATCAAATTGCAGTTCGATGGGTTCAGGTCAGAGTCTTTGCTTCCTTAGCGGACTCGAAACTTTCCTCATAATAACCTGTTGTGTCAATACCGCCCTCAAGGTGGTTTACAGATTATCGAAAGCTCTCAACACTGGGAGTGGTTTTACTGATTTGAGCCTGATGCCACTCAACATGCAACATGTGGCTATAGTAGGAGAGAGAATACCACCCTCATCAGATGGGTATTCTCTGGGCTTCTTTTCCATCCGATATGTGCCTCAACCATGGTCTGGCGAGGCAGATCAACAACCCAGATGCATCATGCAGGTTGGTGGGTCTGGGTCTAAGGCATGTCTCTTTTTTATCATTTGTGCTTTTCTAGCTTCATGGTGAGCATCAAGGAATATTGGGTGGGTCACATACGCATTGTTTATTCCCCTTTTGTAGACATGAAATCTGAATATTTGGGGGTTTAATTCCTTTTTGGGTTTGATTACAGTATATTGTTGTTTATTTTTCTTTCACTCCATTGTAACAGATTATGACGCATATGTTTTGTGAAGGAACCTTTGTTAGGGGAGTGTACCCATGGCACATTGGTTTAGCCTTTGGTTAGTTGCCCCATACCTTGCGGGGGGAGGGAGTTAATTCTATGTCCCGTGTTTCCTCTGGCTTGGTTGTAATTTATGTAATTAGTCCTTTTTGGTTATTTTGAATAGAAGGCACAACTCTTGCATTAGCCAAAAAGAAATTATAAAATTAGATTAATATTATTAAATCATTTTTTAGGATTAAAAATGGGGGGGATCAAGAAGAGAGAGCAAGAACGCAACTCCTGCTTAATTTCTAATCATCATCCTTGTTGGGATTGATAACTTGTTTCTCAATATCAATGGCCTCTCCTAGCTTCATATAATGGAAGTGATCAACCCTTGCGATGACCCATGAATCCTCAATGCAGACATGATGCTTAGATTTCTCTGCATATTCAACGAAATATGAGGAGCGGGAACAATTGTGTTTAATGTCTATTGCATGTTCTTACATTCTTCGGCTAATAGAGCGATCGGTTTCTCCATTGTAGGGAATCCCATATGAACATGATATAGAGTAGATCCCTTTCATTTCTTTAGGGTTCATAGGGTCTTTAATAGATCTAAGGGAGTTTCTAATGGTATGAAGGGGCTTGAAGGTAAAAAAACTTTATTCCTTTTCAAAATATGAGAAATCATATAAGTGGTCCCTTGGATAAATGAAATATGCACATTGGAGATAACATCATCACGGACAGGTTTAACCCTGGATTCTTTATTGGTTCTTGGAAAATATTTGAGGCCTTGATGCTTGATATATCCATTATTTTGAAAAACAGATGAGATTTTTCTTCTTCTAGGTGATCCTTATCTGGAATCCTCATAGCACAGGTGGCAAGAGTGTTGAGAGCTCTAAATTTCTGCAGTTGAAAATGATGAGAATTGGCATGAAGGTATTTTTATGTGTGCGTTTTCTTGTGATAAACCTATTGATAAATGGAACCATCATCCATTCTAGATAGGTGAATATCAAGGAAAGGAAGACACCCATTTACCTTGACCTCAATTGAGAATTTGATGGAGTCTGATTTGGAATTGAGATGGTTTAGAAACAAATCTAATTTCTCATGACAATGGGGCCAAACCATTCAAGTATCATCCACAAAAAATATTTGTTTTGATACCAAACACATATTTCTATAAAAATTTCCATGTTGAGCACACACTTAAGTTCAAACATCTGACTTGTTTTGATCGATCGAAAATCCTAACCTTTCTTCCATTTTATAACTCGTGTGTTATTCGAGAAGTCATGGAAATCGAGAAAAAACCCTAATACTTTTAATGAAGAGGATGGATATAGGCTTAGCCAATCTTGGAACTCTGTCATCCACCATTTCACCCATTGAATCCCAACCCTTCCCTCCCTCATCATTTTCTAAAATGTTTTGTTTCTTCATAAAATCCAATTATACCCTTGATTTTTAATTATCGTACATTTCTTTATCCTAATATTTTTTCATAATTTCTTATTTAGTAAGTTTCATATTTAGTTTCCTCTTGGTGTTTATTCTCTTTTGTTTCGTCTTTAAATCCATCTTCACTTATATTCTCTTTCAATTTAGATTAACCTTTTAAAACTTCTTTGTTGTAACTTGGTCATATAATTTTAATATTCTAATTATTTTCACATTTTCAAAAAAAAACTCCATTTTTCAATTAATTAATCTAATTATCTCCCATTATCAAAAAATTTCAACTTTACTCCATCTTTCAATTAATTAATTTATTCAATTATCAATATTTTCAATAAGCCATCATTAGATGTTACATCAATCAATCAGTATTTTATT
>APFE031560030.1:0-25034 GCA_000404065.3 Pinus taeda | reverse complement strand
TCCGCCCCCCCTATAACCCCCCGGTTCACTACGTAGGTTAGTCGTGGAAAGAATATAACACAACCCAACATGTATGGGTCTTGTAACATGGAAAGCAATCCTAACTCTTCAACGAGTATTGTTGAGTACATTGAGCATCATATCTTCTTCACTTAGCTTTCATTAAGGGTATAGTCCCTACCATTCTCTTCATCGAAAGCACACTTAACCAAGCCAATTCAAACTAAGTTGTTTCGATTGGGTATGAGGAGTATATATATACACAAGTGAAAATAATTATCAGAGTCTTAGTTTTCATTTCTAGTGTGGCTCCACTTCCAATAGGACTCGAAATTACCTCGACAGATTCACTTCAGGGACACAAACATTGCTCTACTGGGAGTGATCCTTGACAGTACCTTGATGGAGTTGCTTTGCTCATCACTCTGTGTAGGAATAATTTCTCTTCTTTTGTCATTTTTTTTTTATTTCCACTCTATTAATATAACTATGCATCAACACTTATTGATTTAATAAAGGGGAAGAGTGACCCTAACTTATTAAGAGCAGAAGAGGTTGTGCCTTCAAAGAAGGATATTTATATACTATTTACATACTTGTTAAAGTTTCCTCCCCTCCTTACTCTACTCGACTTAGTTGAAAAGGAACTGAAAATTAGAAAAGACTGATTAGAGTAGGGAGTACTAGTTATAGATTTGAGTATCGTGATTTCTTTGTAGTTTTATTTGAGAAAGAACATAATTTCCATCAAGTTATCATCAACTGAAATATGCAAGATTCACACAAAAAGAGGGAATAAAGAGATAACGAAGTGTTGAAAGTAGCACAACTTCCTCTTAAACTTCTCCATGCTTTCTTCAGAAACCAAACATAGTCTCATGGGGAAGATATCCTACAACTAGAAATAAAATAAAAAAGCATTGCGGAAAGTAAAAAAAAAAAAACAAAACAAAAAACAAAGAAAACAACAAACTACGCCTACTCCTACACTAACCGAGAATAGGCCAGACCTACGTAAAATGAAACTTCCAGTGTAACCACTGATGCATCAGTTTCTCTATATGGGTGAGGGAATGTACCTCAAGAAATATATTCAAGAATAACAAGACACAAGAAAGATAAATAAATGCACTCTTTCCCCCATACCTTTCATGAAAATAAATGAGCCATGAAAGTCACTTGGAATATTGTTGTGGTGATTCGATTAGCTGTAACACTCCAAGTTTGAGAATACGTGCTGAGAAATAGAAAATAAATTCACATGCAAAACACTCTGTAGAAGCACTATGGTGTTCAAACACACTACAAAAATATGACATGCAAGAACAATATTTGGAACTTGTAAACTAGGTGAACATAAAGAAAGAAGAAAACTTACGTTTCACAATAGAGCTTGCCAGGTATGACTCCTCGAATGATTGAGTGATGGAATTGTGAAAAATAGATGGAGGATGTGAAAATTGAGGTACGAACTGATTTTCAATTTTTGCAGAGGATTGATGAGGGACCTTGAAAGAGACAATGTTGTTCTTATCTTAATTGGAACTGGTATCAAGACTGTGAGAACCTGACATAACCATCAGCTCAAGCCAAAGTTCCTTGATAGCTTGCAGAAGTTCCAAAAATTCAGAAGGTGATCATCAAAATTTGGTGACTTAGAAAGATTAACCATTGAAATGTTGGATTCGTGACCAACTAAATCAATGAAAATATCATGACACCATGGTTACATAGTTGAAGTTAAAAAATAGAGGAATCCTCATGATCTAATGAATCGTAAAGAGGGGAAGATTGAAAATAAGAGATTTCGCCCTCTAATTCTTCATGATGATCAAATGATGGATTGGAGAGATCAAGAAGAGAATATTTTCCCTCTCCACATTTGGATGTAACATTTACATCCAGGAGTTCTAAGTGTGATAAGAAATAACATTGTGAGAAACTGATTCCTTTAAAGATTCAACAGGAATGAAAGAATGATGGAATATGCTAATATATTGAGGGAGAGGTGCAGAAGGAGAAAGGTCAACCTTTGTCATAGATTCTTATTCAAATATAGACTCCCACACATAGTCATCATAAATGATATCGCTTGTTTGTTTCTTAACACTAACTCCATCCTGAAATTGATCCTCGTGAACACCAACACAAACAGTTGAAACAAGTGAACCAAATAATTGACAATTAGGAGGACGAAATGAAACAATAGATGGAGGATGAGGGGATAACAAATCATCACAAACATTAGATTCATAATCCAAACTTGCATTGAAATTCTAGGTATGTGGGGTGGGAGAAGATGGTAGTAAATTAGTAAATGAACTCTCAAGTTCTCCCACCTCAACCTACAGAAATGGAGCTGTTAGATGAGGGGTAGATGAAGAGTCACTTGGAATAGCAACCTCCTTTTTCGCAGATTTACAAGCTCTATAACCGAGGTATGTTGGGAGACTTTCTAAAGGCTCACATTCTTATGGAGTCATCAAAATGTGAACTAGAAATTCAAATTTCTCTTTCATCAAATTCCAATGAATATGATGTTTAGAAAATTTGAAAAGAAATGAATGAAATGATCATGAAAATCATTAATAGATTCATGAGGTTCCTTTCCCATTTGCATGCTTTTCTTGAAAACATGTTTGTAATCATACATGTCAAAGGTGAGGTAAATCTCCTTGACAAGATGTTCGAAAGAGTGTATGGAAGCAACAGGCAATGTATAGCACCATTCCTTTACGTGTTCTTCAAACGTTAGAATGAACAACATCCATGTAGTATCCTCATAGTGAATGTTATGTCTTGTTCAAAACTCAAAAAAATGAGTGGTTTGCTCAAGAACAATTATTCCACCCTCGCCATCAAATTTTAAATTTTACAAGTCATTGATTATTACCGTCGGCAGTTTCAGATGTGGTTATATAAAAACATGTCAGGGTTAATATTTAAAAATAAGTCATTTAATATGCAAAAAGTTCCATCAGGCTTCATGGGCTTAGCTTGTCATCTGGCCCTCCTTCTAGCACCAGAAATGTTGACGGTGATGGACACACAAACATTCAAGGGATCTCCCTGATATGAAGTTTCAATTAGACGTCACACTATTTGGTGTAGGAGTCCCATCCGAAATATGGCCCAGTTGCCGATGTAATGAGTTTTAATGATTTGCCTTAATTGCAATAATGCATAGAGTGATGTATGGTGACTTTCATGGGAACAAGTTTGTGACTCTGCAGAAAGTCAAGTGCTATGCATGGAGGTTCTAACACATGAAGGGAAAATGGAGGGCTTTAGAAGCTTGTAATAGTATGCAACTTTAAAGGAACACATGAGCATAAATACATCAATCTACAAAATAGATCACAAGTGAACAATGATGGAATTAGACAATAACACGCATTCAAAAAGATTAGTACCAATGCAAGAAAAATAGTTCATGAGCATAAGCATATGTAAAATAACATACATTGCAAACATAACAAGAATAGTCCTATGATACTCAAAGCATATGCATGGAAGTATGTTAGCTCTGAGCATATATTACATGAAAGTTCCAATCATACATATACCATTGACAGACCACTAGCCCCAATAGTGGAACATGAAGTCAACAAATGCTCCTCCAAAGAAAGATACTCCATCTATGGTACGAAGAAGCCAAGGCTCTCATAAACACCCAAGCTCCTAATTATAAATGTAAGCCTAGCCAAAACATTGGCTCCCCAAAATATGTTTAAACGAGTTACAATGGTATATTTATAACAAAAGGAGTGACTAGTCACTTCCCCTTGTGAATCTTCGACTTCCCTGATGACTCTTCAAACTCTTTACAAAATGACTCATTGAATTAATTACATCATGACTCTTCACATTCCAATATTGACTATTGGAATTTCACATACAAATAAATTACAAAAGAATATCATAATACACTTGTACCCATATAATAAAAAATTGGGTAGAGCTAACTAGATAACCTAATAAGAAAAAAAACTCGAGCTTTATTTTGGGGAAACTCCAGCTCAGAAACTACCCCTTTATATTTCTCTGTTATGTAGTGGTTCCAAGGTTTGTATTACGTAATGAAAACCCAAAACTTTGTGATGGTGTTAGGCTAGAAGATGAATCTAGCCCCCATTAGACCTCACATTGTTTGGTGTAGGAGTCCCATTCAAAATACGACCTGGTTGCCGATGCAGTGGGTTTTAATGATCTGCCTTAGCTGCAATAATGCATAGAGTGATGTGTGGGATGACTCTAGCCTCCAATTACACCTCACACTGTTTAGTGTAGGAGTCCCATCCGAAATATGGCCCGGTTGCTGATGTAGTGGGTTTTAATTATCTACCTTAGCTGCAATAATGCATAGAGTGATGTATGGTGACTTTCATGGGAACAAGTGTGTGACTCTGTGGAAATTCAAGTGAAATGCATGGAGGTCCTAACACATGAAGGGAAAATGAAGGGCACTATTAGCTTGTAATAGTATGCAACTTGAAAGGGACAAATGAGCATAAATACATCAATCTACAAAATAGTTCATAAGTGAACAATGATGGAATTAAACAATAGCACGCATTCAACAAGATTCGTAAAAATGCAAACAAAATAGTTCATGAGCATAAGCGTAAGTAAAATAACATACATTGCAAAGCTAACAAGAATAGTCCTATGATATTCAAAACATATGCATGAAAACATGTCGGCTCTGAGCTTTTATTACATGAAAGTTCCAATCATACATATACCATTGATGGACCACTAGCCCCAATAGTGGAACATGAAGTCACAACTTCTCCTCCAAAGAAAGATACTCCCTCTATGGTACGGAGAAGCCAAGGCTCTCATAAACACCCAAGCTCCGAATTCTAAGCCTAAGCCTAGCCAAAATATTGGCTCCCCAAAAGTAAATGAGTTACGATGGTAGATTTATAACAAAAGGGGTGACTAGTCACTTCCCCTTGTGAATCTTGGACTTCCTTGATGACTCTTCAAAGTCTTTACAAAATGAATCATTGAATTAATTACATCATAACTCTCCACATTCCAATCTTCACTCTTTTAATTCCACATACAAATAAATTACAAAAGAATATCATTATACACTTGTACCCATATAATAAAAAATTGGGTAGAGTTAACTAGATAGCCTAATAAGAAAAAAATTGAGCTTGATTTTTGGGAAACTCCAGCTCAGAAACTACCACTTTATATTTCTCGGTTACGTAGTGGTTCCAAGGTTTGTATTATGTGATGAAAAGCCTAAACTTTGTGATGGTGTTAGGCTGGAAGATGACTCTAGCCTCCATTAGACCTCACACTATTTGGTGTAGGAGTCCCATCCAAAATATGACATGGTTGCCGATGTAGTGGGTTTTAATGATATCCCTTAGCTGCAATATAGTGATGTATGGGATGAATCTAGCCTCCAATTATACCTTACACTATTTGGTGTAGGAGTCCCATCAGAAATGCGGCCCCATTGCCGATGTAGTGTGTTTTATTGACTTGCCTTAGCTGCAATAATGCATAGAGTGATGTATGGTGAATTTCATGGGAACAAGTGTGAGACTCTACAGAAAGTTAAGTACAATGCATGGAGGTTCTAACACATGAAGGGAAAATGAAGGGCCTTAGAAGCTTGTAAAAGTATGCAACTTGAAAGGAACACATGAGCATAAATACATTAACCTACAAAATAGTTCACAAGTGAACAATGATGTAATTAAACAATATCACACATTCAACAAGATTTGTACCAATGCAAACAAAATAGCTCATGAGCATAAGCGTAAGTAAAATAACATACATTTCCAACATAACAGGAATAGTCCTATAATATTCAAAACATATGCATGAAAACATGTTGGCTCTGATATTTTATTACGTGAAAGTTCCAATCATACATATACCACTGACATACCACTGGCCCCAACAGTGGAGCATGAAGTCGACAAATACTCCTCCAAAGAAAGATACTCCCTCTATGGTACGAAGAAGCCAAGGTTCTCATAAACACCAAATCTCCTGATCCTAAGCCTAAGCCTGACCAAAAGATTGGCTCCCAAAAATATGCTTAAATGCGTTACGATGGTATATTTATAACAAAATGGGTGACTAGTCACTTCCCATTGTGAATCTTGGACTTCCCTGATGACTCTTCAAAATATTTACAAAATGACTCATTGAATTAATTACATCATGACTCTTCACATTCCAATATTGACTGTTGGAATTCCACATACAAATAAATTACAAAATAATATCATAATACACTTGTACCCATATAATAAAAAATTGGGTAGAGCTAACTAGATAGCCTAATAGGACAAAAAAGTTGAGCTTGAGTTTGGGGAAACTCCATCTTAGAAACTACCACTTTATATGACTCTAGCCTCCATTTCATCTAGGTACACTGACTTAGAATTTGATTCCTTCATGAGAAGGAGCAATATCATTTTGATTTAGACAGGGCAAACAATGTAATTGTACATATTTTGTCTATTTAATTCAATATCTTCCTTGATGGCTACATGTCTCAACTATTCGAAGTATTCTTCAATCTCCTTCCTAACCTGATTGGTGTGCTTGATCTCCATGAGTGAGTCGAGTGATGGTATCCTGTGTGATTTCACCAAGAAGTCCAGACTATTATACAATAGTTTATATGAGGCCTGAGTGTTGGCAATGAATGGGGTGAGTTATTGTTTACTCCAAATGATCCTATGAACCTTTTCCTTCTCTAGCTCTACCTATTTGTTTATCTTCTTTCCCAATTGAATCAGTGCCCCTTTGTATTGCATTGACCATTCATGGACGAAAGCGAGAGAAAATTGTACATTCTTGAGAGTTTTCAAAAGATATTTACACTTTTGCTAGAGCCCATGCAAGTGGACAACTTCCTTATACACAATAAAAATCTCCTCATAAAGATTGTGCATAGTCTCTCCCAGTGTCAATACCTTACCAAGTATCACTGACTTCAATTCTTATAGATGGAATTCGGTGGAAGTTATATTCTGTACGTCTTCTTGGAGTTGTTCAACCTCTGGCCTGGGAGCCTACAATTTCTTTTCTAGTTGTTTGTTCTTGACCATAAAATACTCCATGTTTGACTTCGAAGCACCTGTGAAGGCCAATTTGGCTATGAAAATGGAACCTAAATGTCTTCTTGTGTCTGTCACGATCACCCTTTCTCTGATGAATGTAGGAGATGTGAGGGCATTCTGAAAATATTTCTTCCTCTCATGTACAATATTTTTCTGAAGCTTTTCATAAGTCATATTGTATCTATCCATAACTTGACCATCACAAAGAGGAACAATTTACTCTTCCTCTCTTGGAGCTTGCTCTGCTGGACGATGGCGAGACTAAATGGTGACCTACTGTGTACTTGGCATAAGATCAACATGATGATTTTGTGTCTCAGGTTCCTCCTCCATATGTTATTTCGATCAACTCCTCAATCTCTTGATTGAGCTCTTTATCATACATCTATTTTCTCTCCTCCTCTAGGTTTTAGTACTATTCTAGCTCCTCATCCTCTCTGTATCATTTCTTCTATTATTTATTTTCCCTGTTCCTCCACTTCCTAATTCTCCCTTTCTTCCTCCAATCCTATTCTTACCTATGATTTCATTCTACTTCCTCCACCCTTTGTGTGCTCTTCTTCTCTGCTATTATAAATTCTCTTATAATGATTGGATCTTCTTTCATCTAATGGCATTACTCTCTCCATGGATTGTGTAGAACCTTCCTCTTTCCCTTCTCGCACACTGAGTTGTGCTCTTCCATTGGTGTTTCCTCTAGATTTACTTATTGATATGGAGAAATTTTGGAGTTCCTACAAAATTGATCAACTCGCAGGACTTGGAGGCATTGTAAAAATTCATCCATCCATCCTCATCAGACCAATGGAATGTCTTGATTAGCCACTGAAAATGGATCCTCACACAATGGTATTTTAAAGTATTCCCTACATCATATGGATTGAAATCTCCAGTATCAAATGAAAATTTCTCTATTTCCATTCATTCAGTATCCACAACTCTCATATTCATGATCTCGTATAATGTGATCTACATAGGAAGAGTAGGCAAAGGTGCTTTCATCTTCCTGTGCAATGTTGCTGATAACCCTGTGGAGAGATGATACACACCTTCATACATGAATACATTATCTATGGCATACCTCAATAATAGATAGACAAACTTATGTCTGCTAAACACTCTGAGCAAAAGTGTCATCCAGTGAGGCAAACTAATCTGCTATCTATGATATTGCTTCCATTTCCCCATGTGACATGCAAGGTGGATCTTCCTCAAATATCAACTTGTACAACGAAATGAGGAAGTGAGAATTTATATTCTCCATTACTCTTCTATGGCTACACTTGTAAAGGAACTTGTAATAAACATACATGGTAGGATCCCATGGTGTCCAAGTATAATTCATGCTAGGGAATGCATTGTCTGCACACATTGCATCCAATAGATATGCATACATGTAAAATATATACTGGATGACCTTGGGGGCACTAAGGGCACAAGATACATGGATCCACAAAAATTGAGACAAGAAATTTGACTAGTTGAATGGTTTACCTTCATTCACAACCTGGTCCAGTAAGAAATTACACCGTTTAGGAAAAGTCTTGGTGCTCTGCTAGCCATAGATTCTGTAACATAGGATTATAAAAAAATGATATTCCCTCCTGAGAGATTTTATCTTGCAGGTGTTTGTGGGTGTCTAACAAAAATTTGTTGGCTCTTTCACCTAGCCTTTAGAAATCTCGATACTCAATTAGTTTGCTTTCTCATAGAAGTACAAATCCATTAGTGATTATGGCTCAACAAAATTATACACGAGATGATAGTCCACTACCATAAAAGAAGAAAACCTTTGTCTGCTAATATAGGTAAGATTCATAATAATTTGATATGTCTAAGACAGTATCTAGATAATAACATTTACAGATGGTAATGTTGGGTACCTACATGCAACCTGATATAACCCCAACTTCTGGACATTGACATAAACCTGTCAATCTTCTAGATTTGCTTTGAAGGTTCATACTGAGAAACTTTCATTCACCTTCTACCATGCGATATTTGGTCCCTTCTCTACAAATAGTTGAGTGTTTGAGTATACTGGGAAGTAAATTGGTGTACTCTCAACTGCCTCCCTAGTGCTTCTCTTCGTGGTATCCTTTGAAGCAGTTCTCTTGGGTGACATGATAACAATGACTGATGAAGATAAGTGATCCATACCTATAGTACCTATGGGAGGAAAAGAACTCATGAAAGACATAAGTTACCTTTAGAAAATCAATTTAAGAAGCAAGATAAAGCAACAAACCACTAATCTGATGAATATGATTACACAATTCCTAAGGTGAAGGGAGGAATATTGGCTGGGGGAACTACAAATTGTGAAGTCTCAATAGCTAGTGATGCAGCTTGAGGCTAGAGACTGTGTAATGAATAGCATGGGAAAATTGGGATGGAGACTGTGCATTACATAGTCTTAGTGGCCAAGGGTGAGGGATTGAGCCCTGGAACTACATAAAGTGAAGTTGGGTCATCCTGGTACTATGCATTGCGTAGTCTCAGAGGCAAAGCTGAGAGATTGAGCCTCAAACTTGCACAATGCTCAACTAGATAAGGTGATGAATGGCCAAGGGATGAGAAGACCTTCTCGAACTGAGTGTGGGAAACTAGAATATCTTTGTGATGGTGCATGTTAAAGTGTAGACTTGACTAAGTATGAATAGACTGGTGTGAAATCTATGTGAAATATTAACATGCAAAAGGAAAAACAAACATGCATGGAGAGTCGTTGCGATGACGACCATTAACAGGAGAAAACAAGGAAAATAATTCGACACTTGTGAAATGCGAATGAAGGACTGAAGGAACACTTGTAAAAGCTAATATACATTAAAACACAAACAACCATGGAAAGAAAAAGTAAAAACAACACTCACAAAAGTCAAATGACAAAAGGCGATGGAAAAAGAGACGAAGGATGATGAAAGCAAAACTCACTGGAAAAAGTGCCACAAACTCCACCAAAGGCTCTTTTATGTCCTTGGGAGTGATAGTGTTCCAAGATTGGATGTACAAATTATCTCTATAGGTGTCCATTATATAGATCTAGACCGATTATGGTTTATGATGGGCATTTCCTAAAATCAAGGTAAATGTGACAGTTAGTGGAAAATTCCAAAAATAGTAAGGGTGCCACCTTCGAGAAAATAATTAGTGAATCCATATTTTCTAGGGATGCCTTTTGATTTTTTATTTTTTTTTCTTGTTTGGGGAAAGTTTCATTCACACTACTAAGAAGGATTGCACAATTCCTGAGGACAAGGTAGCTTTTTGAATTAGTGCATTGTGGAGTTTCTGAGCTCAAGGGATGCTTTGTACATTTTCCATCATCAAGGTTGTTGGTCATCCATAATTGTGTAGTTTTCATGCTCATAGCTAGCCTACCAAAAATAATTGTGCAGTTTCTAGAGGAAAGGATAGCCTATCTTCCAAGATTGCACAGTTTCTAGAGGCAAGCCTGACAATGCTCCAAGGTCAAGTCAAAATTTAACTTTGTGTTTGATAGATGTCAAGCCAAGAATAATACATCAAAGGTAAAGCATGAAAATATAAGTTTTTATCACAACGTGTCTACTTGATGACAATAAAGGATAAGATCCTTTGGATAGAAGGAAGGCTCCAAAATCTAAGCATAGGAATATTTTTGGATGGTGGTTTTAGTAGCTACAACACACACCTATGGAATTGTGAAGAATACATATTGATTTATAGACCAGAGTTTCAGATTTATAAGGGCTCAAATATCAAAGATATACCAAGAAAAACTTGAACCTTTCATATAGTCTCCAAATTAAAGTTTTAAAAGGTATTTTGACTTCAAATTATCATATTTTTATATTGGGATGTCTAGTTGAGGTGATTCAAAAGCTATTGAGAAGTGAAAACATAAAATATTATATGTGTAAATTGATAATAATAATATGATATTTAATCATTCATAACATATTGAGGTTATAATTTGAGGGTGTGGTGTAGGCCTCAATTAAGAACCAATGGTAGTAATAAGATTTACATGATATGAAAAATAAAGATGAACTCAATCCTATGGAATGGTTGAGGAAAACAAAGGAACATCATTCAAAATTTGTTTTTGCAAGTGTTTCTTTTAGGGGCGGATCTTCCAAATGGTGGAGAGGCTTTAATGATGATATGAGATTACAGTTTACATGGGAAAATTTTGAAGAATTGTTCCAAAACAAATGGATCAAGGAATCACAAATGGAAGGAAGAAATAAAATTCAATATGAATTAACATAAGAAAAATAAGAGATCAAGAAGAAGGGTGATGAGCTATGTAAAAGACAAAACCTGAACGAAGCACTTGTTAGGGAGATTCAAAAATTGAAATAGGGAAAAATTAGCAAAGAAAATTAGAAAAATGATGATTCAAAGGAAGAATTAGAAAAGGAATATGAAGAAATATATAGATTACAAAACCATAATATGAAGCATGTAAATGACATCAAGATATCGAAATAAGAAAACAAACATTTTTAAATCAAAGAGGAAGAAATGGTTTTAGATGAAGAAACTATCAAAAGACTTGAATATGAAATTTGTTGTGACAATCATTTTTGTTAAATTTCCCTCTTGTAAATAATTTACAAACTCTAATTCATATAATTAATTATGGAAATGTAACACAATGGATGGATTAAGACAAGGGACACAAATTTAGGGTCTTGAGGAGGATATTGCTTAGGAATTGGGGAATAGATGGATGTTCATTTAATTACCACCATATCCTTGCTTGGTTTATTTAATGCTCCTTGCTCCTCTTTTAATAGCCTATGTGGAAGGAAGCAAGAAGGGTATGGACTTGCTGAATAGAGGACATGCCCATACCCCTCTATGATGTCTCATGGATTATGCATTGGAAGATCAAAAAGAAAGAATGGATTTATCAGGGAATGACTACACAAGATGAAGGAGGAGGAGGGGATGTGCTAGGTGTGCTCAAGAGAAGAGAGAACTAGTGAATATGAGGTTCTAGGAAGTTGGGCTTGTGGCACACTAGTAAAATCATGGCAAGATATGGAAATAATCACAAGCCCATTTTTAGGTTGTGATTGCATGTAGTGAATAATGGAAAAGAAACGTTGAGTGGAGGTGAAGAGTGTTATGGATTCCCACAATAAGGTGGAGACTCTATACTCTCTGTATTCATGGTTTGCAGAGGGTACCACTAATTTGTTTAGTTAAATATGGGATTCTATGTTGGATAATAGTGTGCTAAATATTCCTAATATAGGGTGGACACACTAGAGGTAAGAATGCCTAGATTATGTGGGTAGATATGGGATGGTATTTTCATTCTTGACAATATTTTAATGTGTTGGTTCCAATTCCCTTGAGCTCTTATCCTTAGGCTCTAAAAATCACTTGGTGGTGGTTGAATGCAAGAGAGGATTACAGCGTATTCATCATATGATTGGGTGGAGAGTTGAAGTCCCACTCTCGAGTCTCAATTGTCAGATATTTACCTTACAAGATAAATTTCTTAATTGTGTCACTATACATGTTAATGTAATGAGAATGTTTAACGATGTTTTTATATTACAGACTCTCAAGAAGAAAATGAGTACACTTGTATATATTATTAAGATGTGCATATGTTAATCCTCATTGTATGGGGACTTGAGGATCCCTGCATGATTGTTATATTCATAGTAATTTATATGGCTTGTGAAACTACTAGAATATTGTTATGATTCTTGAAATTACATGGTCTATTTATTATGCTTCAGTAAGGATATTTGTGTTTTAGAGGTTGTTTTTGAAATGATGAGCGTACATGTATATGGATATAGATATTGCAGGGTTTGGAGGATGGATGTTTACTTACTTCACAAATAGTAAGGAAAATCCATGTTCTTGCTAATGCATTTCATGGATTTATATTTACGTGGTTGAGCCCACAAGGTGTTATTGCCTCAATATTGGTTGAGTGTGTGCCTGACACAAAGTGAGGATTACATCTCTATGAATATATGCATTAGTTTTCATTTCATTTTTTGAATGCATCTCATCTATATTAAGGATAATTATTTCCTATGTTAAGGCATCGTTGGATTAGAACCAGGCTCTCATAGAACCCTAATAGAAACCTTGAAAGAGTTGTAGAAAAACCTAGAATGACCATTTACTAGTTAAGGAAGATAGCATGTAGTGGATACCCTCATAGTTGAGTTGGACCCAGATTGGGTCAGGTATGCGTTGTGATATATTATATTATATATAATTATATAATATATATTATATATTATATATATAAATAAACTATATATATAATATATAAATAAATATATATAATATATTAACGTGGCAGGAATGAATGAACTTGGACTTGGGATAGTTCAGTGCAAGACCGAGTTGAAACAAAGTATATGTAACAAGTGGAATAGGGCCCTTGGTTTTATAAATTAGAACTGACCAGAGGTCTAGTGCATGTAAATGCATAGGGGTAGACTGAGGGACCAAATGTGGGCTAAGGGCCAACTAGGTCAAAAGTTTGGGGATTCAGAGGGAATAAGTGTGTGGGAGTGTGGAACTAATATGTGGTCGGAATGTTGGCCTGAGTTTAAAATAGTCTAAGGGTTTGAGTATTATGGTGTGCAAATCACAGTTTTGTGTCTATAATAGGTTGTTAGGAATAAGTAATACTAATATGGGGGGGGGGGTGGTCATTCAGTATTATGGAAGTGGCAGTGAATATCTGCAAATAAATCTACTCCAATATTCACTTCAATATGATATAAAATAAACATGAACATGCACAAGAATATCACGATAAATCAACCATGACATGTAGATAGTTCGATTTTAGGTGGAAAATCCTCCGTCCATGACAAAAACCTACTAAACTATTTGCTGCTTCTTCTTATTATCTATTGCTTCAAAATATTCTCATTTTCATTACATCACCTAGATGGCACTACAAATAGAGCACCCACTGCTTGAATGAAATGAGAAATGTTGGCTGCAACCAACTTAGAGCACCCACTCCTACAATAGAAAATCAACATGCATTTAGCTTGAGGCCCCCACTCTATGTAGAAACAATTTTGCAATTAAGACAATAAGATTCAAAATTGAAACATTGTTGCATAACATGAACTAAAAGCACTCTATTAGTCACAATACCACCACCACACACTTCCCTTGAACCTGATCTTCAATCTCTATACGCAACTCTGAAACACTAGTGATGATAAATTTTGAAGCACACTGCAATTCATAAGCATTGATCACTCTGTTATAATCACTGGTTTCTATACAATCTCTTCACACTCTCTCACTCACACTATCATAGAACTAATAAAATTATCTTCTTTCCTTTACATATTTTTAGTTTCTTGAGATGGTTAAAACAATAATTGCTTCAAGTGATGGCACAATTAGAAATTCCTTTCACAATCTCCAATTTGTCTAGATCAATCTCCTTAAGTAAATATAGCTTCTTTTCACAATCTCCAATCTGTCTGGATCAATCTCCTTATCTAAATATAACCACTTACATAATTTAATGAATAATATTTATCACTTGAACTACCTTAGAGATGTTATTTAAATGCTTAGAAACATTCATCAAAACTCCCAAATAAAACATTACCATAAAAACCAATAAAAACATTTGTGGCATGTGAGGAATGAGGGAAAACCACAAAAATAGAGTAGCACACCCCATGGTATGCTAACCTGAGTCATAAAAATCTATGGTAGGCTTCTTACTAACGTTTTTAACACTCTATTTATACTATATTTCCATTGATTCCCTTCATTTAGAACCCTTCCTGAAGGAAATTGACAACTCAACTTTTGGGGGATGAACAATACACTGTGACAAGATTTCCCAACCATTTTCACATCATGGCATACAATAATAATTTTATTAGTACATGTTAATATACACATAGTTATAAGGCCTCTAGAAAATCATGTATCTCAGCTCCATATGCGAGCTCAAGACATCAAGACAACTTTCTTACAAACTTTTTGAGACTATTAGAACACTTTACACATAGGACTGAATACATAGTGACTCATGATTTCATGACTTACAATGGTGACATCAATGGAAACTACAACATTAAGATAAAATCCCACTTTTCCAATGATGTCAACTTGTAGCTTCTGAGATGATTACATTTACATGCAACAATTGAGGCTAAGAATATATACAACTCACACAACTCACTCTTTCTCCCCCTTTCCCATCAATGACAAGGGGTTTTACATGGAAAAATAAAGTTGATGGAGACAACGTGATACATAGATAATGATCATAGACTACCCTTGGAGGGTTGCAAAAGCTACTCCCCCTAAGATATTTCACACTCTTCCCCTGCATATATATGAGACTATGCCATCCTGAAGAAGTAACACACTTGAAGAAGCAATTCCATATTGAAATGAGGAAGAAGAAGTAAGCAAAACAATTCATAAAACTTAAAATGGATGTAATCAAGAAATCAACAGCCATCCTCCAAAATTTACAGTTGGAATTCTCTTGGTGGAATCCTTATGGAAACAACTAACTCCATGGAAAAATCCTCAATGCCTTTGAAAAGGCACAATGCCCATCTTCTCTCGAAGATATTCAAAATGATCCCTTGGAAGTGGCTTACTGAATATGTCTACAATTTTTTAATCTAAGGCAACATGTTGGTCGTGGAATCCCCCCAAGGCATGTTTTGGGGCTTAAAAGCCCAAGTTTTTACTGAGTCCATTGTAAAGACTCCGTGAATTGTGGGTGCAGAGCGCGAAGTCATAATAGAGTCATAGGGTTGTCTGCCCTTGTTTTTGTAATGAAATGTTGGTTTGAAAGATCTACCCATGGTCTGCAGACCAAGGCATTGTATAAATAGAGTGATACCTAAGTGTAGAAAGAAGAGGAGTATGAATGAGTCCAAGGATTCAATGAAGCTTTGAGTCAAAGTGTAAGTTGTGTCTTTGGGTCGTAGAGTAGAAGAAGGCTCTGCAGCTAAGTGCACAGAGGCCTAGTAGTCTGCAGCTGAGAGCGCAAACCCTTGCAATTGAGTGCACAGGGTAGGTCGAGTCTGTAACCATTGGAAGCATTAATAAAGATAATTTTTACCATATTTTTGTGTATCTTTTCTGATATTATGCATTATTGGGTACGAATTGCAGGTCTACTATTTATTTACTACATGAACTTGTATAAATGTGCTGAATAAGTAAATATAATATAAGGCATTTGTGTATGAAAAGATAACTAACTGGTATAATAAGATAAGTAAGATCTTGGCTATGACTAAGGGAAATAGTGCGGATCGCTGCTCCAACAGCGCGAAAGCCCCACAACCCCTAGTTAGGGTTGTGCAAAGGCGAATATATCAGGGTGCAAAGGCCAGGGAAGTGCGCGAAGTAACCTACATGAAGGGACTCATGGTTGGACCAAATCAACCCCTCAGACATCTCAAGGGTGAAGAAATCTGGTTCAAGCACCCCCCCATACTACTTTGGGTGAGACCTCAATCTACACTCTGTAGACTGTTGCCGAAAGGGCCAGTAGTACAGGGATTTATTTGCATAATTAACTCAGAAGCTGGGTCAAGCCCAAACAAGCCAACAAATGGTTCCGTTGTCAGGACTGATATCTGCATAGAGATGTCTAATGTCGTATCACTGGAATCCAACTAAGAAAAAAATTGAAGGTTAGTTGGACAGAAGAATTCATGAGTTCACGACATAGGAGAACAACAATCTATGACTATTAAAAGAAGAGTGCTTAGACTACTAATTGTACATAGAGATCCATGAAATTTTCTTCGCATCTTTCCCTATTGAGTTGTATGAGTGGATCACGAAGCTAGCAGATAGCTAAGGAAGATGCAAGCTCAACAATCCTATTGTGTGGACCCAAGAGTTGGTGTGTAGGTTTGAAGCATCGTAGGATAAGATCATGCATGTTGTTTATCACTGGCTTGATCAAATTAGAGGAGGATTCATTACTGAGCTCGTGGTAGGTAATTCAGTCAGGGATAGCGAGGTAGAGTGATGCTTCCTCAAAGGACCAGAAGATAAGTGTGTTAAGTCTCTGAACACTTGGATTAAAATGCTACTGTGTGAAAGGAAGATTATGTGAATACATTGATGTTTAGGGCTACACGACGATTTACAGAAATGAAAGTAATGCATAACTAGAAACTAGCCCCTTGATTTCACCTTCAGGAAGAACTTGTGAAGGTCTCACCAAGAAGTGCGATCAATTTGATAAGGCAGAGGATTCCGCGCATACCACCCCCACCCACACCACCTCTAGTTTCACCATCTTCACTCCCATATTTTCCCATACCACCTCCACCAGCACCGCGAGTCAATATGGCACGCATGATAAAGTTTATGGTGTTCAAGGGAGTAGGAAACAAAGATCACGACTAGTTTTGGTTTGTGATAAATGCTATATGGAAAGCGCAGGGAGTTATAGATGACAATATAAAGAAGGTGACATTGGTCAGTGCTCTACAGGATCACATGATGGCATGGTATATTAAGAATTCCAATGACAATCCGAATGAGGGGATCATGGATATCCAAACTGCGTTGAATAGAGAATTTAGCGGACTGAAGTCAGAGGCGCAGTTAATCATTGGGTTCAAGGAGATCACGATGCTACTAGGTGAGACTCCTTAAGAATTGGATTACAGACTGAAGTGCACAATTCGGAGCTAATATGAATTTGATAGATGGACAACACCATGAATGGTTTGTAGCATCACTGACACTGCATTTAAGGAATGTTCTATCACAACATAGGCTAACAACTTAGGCTGAGGCCTTAGAGATTGTAATGAGGCTGCAAGAAACCTTGATACAAGATCATAACCTAGGAGTTCAAGAGATCCATGCGCGGTTTAAAAACTTGTGCCTCGAGATGCAGAGTTTGAAATAGGACAAGACAGCTTTCCCAGAAGTGCACGACGAGGTATGATGTGTTAAATGTAAGGTTCAGGGTCATGAAAAGGACCACTTCCTAGTGTTTGTGAATTACCTCACAGGAGGAGGATCGATTCTGTTAAGACCAGAGGCACAAGCAGGAGCTAGCGCTGCACTTGCTTTGTGGTGCATGATTCGTCAAATAGGAGGAAAACATGCTATGGACAACTGCCATTTGTTGTAGAAGTACATGCAAAATTGGCAATAGTTGTTTTTTAGTTTTTGTAGGTTAGTAGGACACGATGAGTGCACCTATATAAGTTATGAGATAATGATGGATAGGATTCCCACCTATAGAGTTTAGGCCGAAACGTGGCTGCTTGACTAGAATGCGGGAGTGGCATGAACCAGATTTCAGGGGCGCAGACGAGGCCGAGGTGGAGGAGGACTTAGAATAGGTTGTGGACAACTGATATGTTACAATTGTGGGGGGCCAGTACATTATTCCTCTGATTGTATGAATCACACGTGCCCCTCATTCTTATATTGTACATTGTTTGATCATGAGATGGAGGATTGTCCCACACTAATAGTGAGGTTGCATGACAAGGGAGCGCTCCAACCTCCCCCGACTTAGGACCTGCAAATGATGAGGTCTAAGCTGCATGAGGAAAACACTAATGTGAACATTGTTTTCCAAAGTGGAATTATGATAGGGGATGATAAGAGAAAGAAGCTTGAAGATAATATGTGGGTTCACAAGGCTCTGATGAAAGAATCAGAGTTTGATTTTGAGTGCGGTAAGGAAACCTTCATGGAATCTAGGAAGAGCTTTGATGATGCCTCCACTTCAGGAAGCAAAGACAGACCAGAGCTAGAAATGGACCCATCGATGCTCACAACATTCCTAGAAACATGCATGAAGTTGCTCTGTGACAGTAAGGTTGTAAAGGGATTGTAGGAACTCATTAATAGATGTGCTGGGACCGTGCTAGGAGAACTGTGCATAGTTCAAAAGATTGGAAAGCTTGCAATGAGGACGGGAAGAGAAATGAGATTGACCATGTAGATTGGAGAATATGAGATGGACCAAGTGATACCAGACCTAGGATCGGACGTGAACATTCTACCAAAGTAGACATGGGAGCGCATGGGGAGGTCTATGTGGCAATGGTTTCCTATCCAGCTACGAATGGCGAACTAGTAAAAGATAATACCTATGGCGATATTGTAGGGAATCATCATAGATATTGATGGGACAAGTGCACTAGTAGACTTTGAAGTGATAAAGATTATTGATGACAGTAATCCCTACCCTGTGGTATTAGGAATCGATTGGGCCACTGACATGAACGGGGTGATAAATCTCAAGAAGCACAAGTTGATTTCTCAGAAAACGTCTTTGTGTGTAGTTGTAGCTTTGGACCTTGTAGAAGGATCGCGGTACATGGAGCCAGTGCGCAACTATGAAAGTGATGATGATTTAGACTACATCTACAAGATAACCGCGTGAGAGAAAGAGTGGGTAAATCCCATCGTGGATGGGCGAATATCATGGGAGCATGAAATCTCCTGTACATCGGATTCAGATGAAGGGATAGGGCAATGGAATAATTGGTTACATGAGGTAACCACGCTGAACTGCAACATGATGACAAGATCGTGACACTGAATATCAATGGAAGTAACATATCTTCCTACTTATGATGGGTTAAGCAAGGTAGATGCCTTCCTGAATAGATTTGAAAGAGAAGTGCCAGAACAACAACACTTCGAGGCTTTGAAATGAGTACTATGCACTACGCCAACAAGGTGGTGGGGCACGCACCAAGGAAGCTTTAAGGACTGGCACGAATGCAAGAGAATGATGCACATGCACTTTGGGAAGCCTTAGATGTGTCTAAAAGAGAAGTATGATGGATAAGATGATCTACATGCGCACCTTGCCAAGTGGATAAAATTCTATGGGGAAGACCCGCAACCTGAGTGGATGCACCTATTCTACCATACACTAGATGCTATAGCCATGAATTGGTATATAGAGACAGATCTGCACAATGGGACGAGCGAATGGGATATCTTGCATGAAGGGTTCCTATTAACCTTCACTTTTGAGGATCATTGGTGGGACACTACTGATGATGTGTTACAAGTAGTAAAAGTAGCCATCTTCAAGATACCCCAGAAGCTAATAGAATTGGTTTAGCCTAAATGGGCTACTCAGCTGAGTTGTGCATTGTAATGTTATAATCTAAACATTGAATCAGACGACGAGGATCTATGAAAAGTTAACATTCCAGAAAATGGAGAACATCATGCAGTTCAAGGACCAGTAATTGAAGGCCCTTACATAACTGCGTCAGTAAAGACAAAGTAGGTGAACATTGTTACAGAACCCGAACCTAAGTATGCAACACTCAGTGACTACGGGGATGATGTGATGGTGGATAAGGTCGCTGAGTTACTCTGTGAGTACGAGGACCTATTCCTGACCAAGATCATGAACTTAAAGGGAATCGTTGGGGATTTAGGGATGATGAAGATCACATTAAAACCTGACGTGATGCTAGTTAAATAGAGGCCTTATCGCTTGAATTAAAAGTATAAGGAAAAGGTCCACGTAGAACTAGACAAAATACTCGCAGCAGGAATCATTGAAATGGTGTAAGAATCTGATTGGGTAAGCCCTATGGTGGTTCAGGAAAAGAAGCAGAAGGGCGAGATAGTAATATGTGTGGATCTCAGAAAATTGAATGATGCATGTGTGCATGACGCATTGCCAACTCCGTTCATAGATGAAGTATTGGAAAATGTCGGCAGACAAGAAGCGTATTCTTTTACAATTGTGTTATTAGGGTACCACCAGATCAAAATCATTTCGGAAGATAGGAGAAAGACCACCTTCATGACTGAGTGAGGCTGCTTTCAATACACTATTATTCCATTTGGTTTAAGAACATGCCGACCATCTTTTCACACATGGTTGTTGCAGAATTCAAGGAATATATCCACAAGTTTCTGGGGGTTTATCTAAATGATTGGTCTATATTTGGATTGGTTAAGCATCATGTAGTGAGCTTATTCTTGATACTAGATGCTTATCGACGACACCAAATTTCATTAAACCTCAAGAGGTGTTAATTCCTTGTTCCCTTTGGGAACCTATTGGGGCATGTGGTTTGCAAACAACCTCTGATGGTGGACCCCGTGAATATTGTGGTGATTCTGAATTTAGAACTCTCGCAAAGTGCCAAATAGCTACGCACTACCCTAGGACATACAAAGTATTATAGGAAGTTCATCAAAAGCTATGCTCAAATCATTGCGCTGATGGAGAAGTTGTTGAAAAAATATGTCACGTTCTACTGAAATGATGATTACATGAAGAGCGTGGGTGTACTAAAAGAAAAATTTCCCTCTGCAGCGATCCTAGTCTTCCCAAAATCAGACAAGGAGTTTCATGCCCACATTGATGCATCATGTATAGCCCTGGGAGTGATAATAACACAGAGGGTGGAGAGGGTTTCGATCACCCTATCACATTCACAAGTCATAGATTGTCTAAAGCAAAAAATAACTATTCCAACACTGAATGCAAGGGATTGCCTATGGTGAACGCACTCCAAAAATATCGGCACTATTTTCTAGGGGGGCACTTCAAGATGTATATAGATCATTCCACACTAAAATACTTGGCAATAAGCATGTGTTGGGGAGGCACATATGTAGGTGGATCTTATTGTTCCAATAATATGATTTTGAGGTCATTGTGAAGCATCGACGCTTGAGTGCGGGACTAGATCTGTTGTCATGCATTGAGAAGGGAGAGGAACCTACTAGTTTGGAGGAAGGATTACCTAATGCATAGCTCTTTATTGTGTGCATAGTGGATGGAAACTTTGAATATATAATCCACTTTCTCACAAATGAAACTGTGTCGAAAGAATACTTTGTCTAGCAGAAGAAGGAATTGGTCATGTGCATGTAAATTTTTTCTATCATCGTGGGGAACCTATATAAGATGGACAATGATGAGATATTGCGAAGGTATGTACCTGAATTTTAACGAAGTCATATGCTCGCAGACATGCATCGGAGCACTGTAGGAGGACACTATGCAAGGCAAGCAACCATGCAAAATATCCTCCACACAGTGTTGTGGTGGCCAACCCTTCATCAAGATTCAAAAGCATACTGCAAGGCTTGTGATGTATGTCAAAGAATAGGTAAGTCATTGTGGAGGGATGAGATGCCTTTGAATCGGCAAATGACATTGCAGCCCTTTGAAAAGTGGGTGATTGACTTTGTAGGACCTATTAAACCTTAGGGAAAGATGGGCGTGAGATACATTATCACTGTAATACAGTACTTGACTCGTTGGATAGAGGCGTAACCAATAAAATATTGCATGGATGCCACGGCCGTGAAGTTTCTATTCGACCACGTATTGACATGATTTGGATGTCTAAAGATTTTAGTGAGTGATCATGGTACACATGTCCTCAATGAAACAATCAGTGTGCTAACAGAAGAGTTTCAGGTGTATCATCAAAAAATCACACTGTATCACCCACAAGCCAATGGGATAGTAGAAGCATTTAGCAAAATACTGGAGATTTTGTTGATTAAAGTATGAAATGATTAGTGAAGTGATTGGGACCTATGAGTACCTATAGTATTATGGGCTTATGGGACAACCTGCAAGATACTAACGGGACAGACACCTTTCCGGTTGGTCTATTGAGTGGAAGTCATAATGCCAATGGAGTATATTGTGCCTAGTTTGTGCATAACAGTGCTCACAGGTATGATAGACTGTAGAGCCCTAGAGGAGTGGCTCACGCAGTTGGAGGAACTTGAAGAGGAACGGTTTTTGGCTAGATTCCATCAACAGGTACAAAAGTAACGTGAAAAGTCCTGACATAATTGACATATCAAGTTGTGCACCTACAAGGTAAACAATTTTGTGCCACTGTATGACAGTAAGTTTGATAAATTCTTGTGAAATTTCAGAATGCATTGACTGGGACTGTATGTTGTTAAGGAGGTCACAGACAGAGGCGCAGTGCAACTAGTAAAGCTAAATGGAGAAATATTCCCAGGAATAGTGAATGGCAGTTGATTCAAGGCATACATGGGCGTCCCAACCATCTGACTAGCCGACAGAAGCACAGTCTTCATGCTCCAAGTAGCTAGAAGAAGGCACAGGACTATAAACAGATGCAAGGGAGCAGTTCCGACACCACAGTATCAGAACAATGAGTACAGGAGATTCAGTAGGCAGTGTTATAGCTCCAAATATCACCCTTGGTATTTTTGAAGCTTCATTTATGGCCTAAGATAACCCCTCCTTCCAGACATGGTCCAAATATTTTACAAATAGAGTGTTTACTCCTTGTACGCTACTTTTCCCTGTGATAAAAGTGTGTACAGGTGGGTTAGTCAATACTCAACCTATGTATATGTGATAAAAAACTTAAATTTTTTTTTTCCCTAACTATGGGTAGAGTTCATAGGCTTTACCTGTTGATTACCTCCTAGTGCCCATGTCCCAACTATTTCCCAACTAAAAAACTAATTGGGTGAAGTACAAATAAGACTTCTATGGGAAGGCCTTAAGGAGGAGAAGAGATAGAATTACTGTATTGAGGTTATCCCCTGACTGAGTCTAAAGTATCCCTTTGCTTCAAGCACTTCCCCAAGTTCAGGAAACACTTGTTTCCTTGAGTGTTGATATTCTCCCACTTGATTGAGATATCATGGTATTGGTTATGGAAGGAGGCTGTTGAAGACTGGGACTGAACAGATCTGGAGGAGGGTTCTTCTTGGAGCCAGAAGAAGAAGACTCAAGTGAATTCTCTCTATTTTGGTTATAGCTTTCTACAATAAAAAGAAACATTGTCTTGTTCCTGAGATTAACTTTGTTTATGCATCATATACTATTGTAATTCATGTATGAATGTCATTTTGATCTATAACTAATCTCTTACTTGTATGATATAAATTTGATTTCATTAAAATGCTTCATCTATATGTTGCTATGTATGTTCAGATTGGTTGATTTGCAGACTCGAAGATCATCAAGAGTTGTAGAGGGTTTGAACCCTGTAGGAACGACCCAAATAAAGGAATTTCGGGTATGATTGCTATCGCATAGTTTGTTTATATAAGCATGTTA
Source organism: Pinus taeda (assembly GCA_000404065.3). Lineage (NCBI taxonomy): Eukaryota > Viridiplantae > Streptophyta > Pinopsida > Pinales > Pinaceae > Pinus > Pinus taeda. Next base: position 851 of record APFE031560030.1, on the reverse strand, counting down.
CCTGAGTTGTGTGAGTGTTTCCTACTATAGATTGCTCTTACTCTATTGGGGTTTCAACCCAAATCCCTAGGGTACTTATTCCCGTAACAGGCAATCATTCAGTGCACTTCCGACCTTGCATCCATCCAAGCAGAGTTGAAGGGTATCCACCCAACGATATTTGCGCTGATAGAGTGACTCGAGGGTGAGTCACGATGTTTGTGTTGGGGGCCTGTTGGGCATGGAATCCCCCCAAGGCATGTTTTGGGGCTTAAATTCCATGTTTTGACTAAGTCCATTGTAAAGAGTTCGAGAATTGTGGGCATGAAGTGCAAAGTCACAATAGAGTCATAGGGTTGTCTGCCCTTCTTTCTGTAATGTAATGTTGGTTTGAAAGATCTATCGATCGTGTGTGGACCATGGGATTGTTGGCATTATGATACATATGTTGTACTTGATGGCAACCCAGTCATCTAAGATGATAAATTATAGTGTAGAGAAACGTTCACGCACTTTCATGAAGAGAAAAGATCCTTTCATGCAGAGAAAAGTTCACGCACTTTCATGCAGAGAAAATTTCCTTCCATATAGAGAAAATTTCACGCACTTTCATGCAGAGAAAAGTTCACACACTTTCATGCAGAGAAAAGCGCACGCACATGGGAAATCTTATGGTTGGTTCATGGTATTAGTTCGACAGTTTTTGATCCTATGGTTTTGGTCCATGGTATTTAGTCCTTGGTATCTCAACCTATGGTTTTGGGCAATGGTATCTCATCATAAGTGTTGATCCCAAGTATTGGGTCCATGGTATTGAATTGTTATGGTTTTTGGTCCGTGGTATTGTGAAAGGCCTAAGGCTATAAAAGAGG
>APFE031560024.1:0-22501 GCA_000404065.3 Pinus taeda | reverse complement strand
TTTAAAAATATATAAAAGATATAAAGAAATAACATTTCAAAAAATAATTTATAAATTATCATGGATATTCTACTAGAATAGTTCATCATGAAAAAATTGATAAAAGAATTGAAATCTACATTATGAAGGTTAATTTTCCTTTAGATCTTAGACTATTTAGTCCCTGATTTTATGATTAAATGAATAAAATAACTAAAATGTGATAAATAGAGGACAAAAAAAATACATACATACACCATCCATAATAGAAACAAGTTTTATTGTAGGAAACTCTTATGGGGAAATACCTAGCTAAATGCTGAGGATATTGTGCTTTGTTTTCTCTGATATGAAAATATGCAAGTATAAAGAAAGAGTTACTCTCTATGGAGTTACCTAAGACCTGTGGCCTATACGGTTGCTATCTAATATTAACCCCCTCTTATCTTCTCTCTAACTTACCACCCCTAGTTTCTCTACTCAATTATGGATCAAAATACAGTAGCATAGAATGGAACCCCTACTCCTCCTAGCGGCCTAGTATTTAACATAGTCTAATAGACAACTAGGGGTAGGGTTTAACTCCATTAACCCTCAACTAGATGTATAATATTTAATCTGATAGAATCTTCTTGAAATTCCACACATGGCTAGCCCAATTTGCATGAGTAATGGGAGATGATGTGGCGTCCTCTCATACAATGGTGGTTAATATAGTAGGTCGAATTTAGGAGGAATAACATTTGTATATTGACTTTGATTGATGTGATTCTTACACAATTGGAAATGTCTTTGAGCACAAATCAATATTATGGTGTCCAAAACTAATGTGAGAAAGTTTTGGTCCCAAAAAATGATAAATTTTTCTTCAAAATGGATTTGGAAGGTTTCAGATGTTAGCTCTTCAAACTAGGACCCATCTTCAAAATGACCTTCCAAGATAGTTCCTCCAAATTATTCCACTCTAAGAGCATCGAGATATATGAAAATTATATAATGATCAAATTTAGATCATACCTTTGCATTTAGGGAGGCTTTTGGTCCCCAAAATCTTTACTAAATGAGGTGAGGAATTGTTTTCTCTACCTTCTCCTTATTGTACTGCTTTGTTTTTCCTAGAAGTTGGCCTTTCAACCCAATCTTCCAAAGGTCATGTTATCCCAATGTTGTAGTTTTTGACCTCTTCTACAAAACTGTGTCCTCTACCAACTCTACTTGAGCATATGGTGATAAGTCCTTTATGGAATGTAGGACCTACTCCTCTTCCTAATCCAACATGGAAGGCTCATAGAGTTTGAGATTTCCACCTTTTCTACTGAGTAAATGTATATAGGGGGCATATTGAGTTTGTAGGTATTATCTCCCACATTCTATACTTTTTAAAAATGACCATACCATAGAGCCTTGATCTTATTACTAGAACCTTATAGTATTTCCTTGTTTAACTATAACTAAATTCAATTTTCCATTGTGAATGTTTTCTCCTTTATATGTTGGTAAAGCATGGCCTTATATTTTTCCTGTGACTTCTTCAATGTCTCATACTTGTTAATGTATCCACCTAATCATCTCAACATTTTTTGTCTACTGCTAATGCATCCCTTGTGAGGCCCTCCCTCACTCCTCTTTGTTATCCATACAACATCCGAGGGTGAAGGTGGAAAATATCCAAAGCAATATTCCAAATATGACTTACCAAATGATGTCTGAACTTCTTTGTTATAAGAGTATCATATATAGATAATATATTAATGTTAGGTGTTCAAATCCTTCTAATTGTAACCCATAAAAATCTACGCCAAAGTCTTATTGACTACAAATGTATGCCAATTTGTCTATGGATGGAATGTTGTAGACCTATTAAATTCCATGTCCATTTTCTCCCAAAACATAGTCCAAAAATTCATTTAAAATCTAGTGTCCCTATCATAAACAACATTCCTTGGTATCCCAAAGTGCATGTAGACCTATTTAAAGAACACGTTTGATACTTCTTGTCTTTTGATGGTATTTTTACAAGGAACCAAAACACATATATTTTTGAATCTATCAACTACCATAAACAACCAATAATATCCATTATTGGTTGTTGGTAAACCTCCCACAAAAGCCATGGAAATGATTTCCCAAGGTTTAGTGGGTACTAGTAAGGGATGCTATAGACCTGAATTTTTATTACTAGGTTTATTAGTACAACAAAGTATGCATCCTTGAATGTACTATGCTACATATTTTTGTGTATTGGGATCGCACACATACCTTTATAAATAACCAACAAACTTCCTAACGCCAAACTGTTCTACAATCTTTGAAGTGTGAGCCTTCTTTATAAGTTGTAGTCACTCACCCTTAGGAGCAAAAAGCTTGTTTAGCCTATAGACTTACCCATTTTGAAGATGATAGTAATCTTTGTTGTCACCATATTCTACATGACTCTGGCCTTGTAGTTAATGAAACAACTCCTAGAATTCCTCATTTATGTATATGCTTCTCTGTATGCATGATGGATGGAAGGCATAATGTACATCAAAGCTTCCAAAGTTGTCATTTTGGATTTCGGTGGCCTTGAAAACATGTCTTCCAATTTATTTGTGCTTCCCTTCTTGTACTTGATGGCTAGATGAAACTCTTGTAAGAGCCTCATCCATTATTAATTTTTGGTTTGTTGTAGCTTACTCTAAGTTTGCATATATTGTAATAGTTACTAATATATGTGGATGATGGTATATTTTCCTATCAGATAGAGTTTCCACCTTTTAATAGCTTGTACTGTTGCATAGAGCTTCTTTCCATATATAGGGTAGTTGAGAAGTGCACCATGAAATACTTCAAAATGATAACATACAAGCCTTTCTCCTTGCATCAAGTCCATTCCCATAGCATATCCACTTGTATTTTTCTCCACTTCGAAGGGATTCTTCAAGTTTGGTATCACGAGAATTGATGCTTGAATGATTTTTCTTTTTAGCTTATCAAAATATTTTGGAGTGGTGTAGCTACTGCTGAAAATGAGAATACGAGTTTCTTTAGGTACTATGCTTCCCAAACAAAGCTCCTTGCTTTAGAGGAATTTTTAGCCTTTGACTACCTCATGGCCTCCATCTAGGAATGATCTATCTTGAGCTCCCCTCCACCAATCACATACCCCAGATACACCAAATCCTATTGAAAAACTCACTTTATATAGGTTATCCAGTAGGTGGGGCTTCTTCAAACTCTTTAACACCTACATAAGATGTGAGATAATCTCCTCCTAGGTAGCATTGTATTCTAATATATTATCCATATATAATATAAAAAATGAATTTAGATATGGACCTAATACATTATTCATTGATGTCATAAAGTTAGGTGGTGGATTACATTGTAGGTTTTAACCTTGTATAGAAATTACCTGCGGAAAATTCTAAAAACAAAAAATAAATGACGAGAATAAAAAACAAATACACATATATTTTCCCCTGGATCCCAAAACCGAGACTACCAGATTGATTTTTCTTTATGTTTTCAATGTTACAATACATATATATACATGCTGAAGAATTCATAAACCCCAATCCATTAACTCTAGATTAGAACATAACCCTAGTTCCCTTGACTGGATCTACAAAATACCATGGGAAGAAAACCATCATGCCCAAAACCATCTGCAAAACCCATGCAAAAAACCATAGTTAGATATGCCCACCTAATATAGGGTCCAATTTTTTTTTCCCAGTGTGTTGCCCTAGACCTCATGTAGGGTGTTTGTGCCCGACGCAATGAACATGGGGGTCTATCACCCCCCTTGTGACCCATCCATGCATGTGACTAGTCATGGAAAGAATATAACGCACACCCACTTTTTGTTTTCTTTTCCACACAAGGGATCACAAAAGACCTTAATCATTGGTCCAACGCTGCAACACCCATTGTTTCTCTACACCAAGAAAACTTCTTAGAGCTCATAGAATTCGTTAATGCATCTACAACATTCTTCAAAGTGTCCACCTTTACTAGAAACACCTTTTTTTCCTCAACCATATCCCTCACAAAGTGATACTGAACATCAATGTGCTTTGTCTTTGAATGATAAGCATGGTTCTTTGCCAAGAAAATTGCACTTTGGCTATCACAACCTATCTTTATAGCTCGTTGTACTAACCCAATACTTGAACACAATATTTGTAACCAAACTAATTCCTTTCTTGCATGAGTGGTTTCCATGTATTCTACCTCTGTAGTTTAAAGTGCCATTACAGACTGTCTTTTGCTCATCCAACTATCTACACCTCGAAATAAGTTTAACACATACCCACTTGTAGATCTTCTCCGATATAGATATCCAACCTAGTATTCATCAGCAAATCCATGGATGTCCAAAAATATGTCTAATATTGGCCTTCCTTGGTAACACAGACCATACTCACTAGTGTCATGCAAATACCTGAAAACCCGCTTCACTATTGTCTAATGCTCCTTCCCTAGTTTTGACATAAACCTGTTCAATACTCCCATTGCATGTGCATTGTCTAGTCTAGTACATACCATTGCATACATCAGGCTAATGACTACACTTACGTATGGAGGATGGGACATGTCCTCTTCCTCTTGTTGTGTCTTCGGACACTATTTATCAGATGATCAAGTGATCAAATTTTAGCTCAAAAATGAAAGTTCTCAGAAAGTCTTGAAACGGGCGTCAAGTTGAATTCCTCGTTGTTCTGAATCCAATGATGTTTGTTTCACCTCCATTTGACACCATATGCTCAAGTTATTGCATTATGATTGTTTGATGCAACAACTAAAAAATGAGCAGGTCTGCTGCCTAGGCTTCTGTACAACTAACATAATCTAGGGTGACTATGAAGGTATGGACCAATCGGTTGCTTACAAGTGTCAAGCTCCAGTTTATGCATGTGGTTGAATTTTATTGGTTTTGTGTGTAACAATGGAATGGTGCTAGGTGGCCCAATCATGGGCTGCCATGTGGCACCTCTAGAGTGCACTGAAATTTTATGGTTTAGTCTAGAGGCCTTGGGGGGGAGGGGTGGTCAAACCCCCAACCTTAAGCCCGCCAATGCCAAGCTCTATCTACTGCTCTATGTATGGGTCTTATTAACCATAGTATTAAAATTATATTTAAGTTTTATTGAATCTGCATATGGGGGAAGGGGCTGGGGCTAAGCCCCCAGCCACCGGTTGCAACCTCGTCACATGACCACGATGCAAAAGGTATGGGGTCTAGGGATCAAACCTAGACCGTGGTCACAACCTCCCACGAGACCAAAGACATATCCAGGAAGGCGCTAGCAGAGAGGGGGCTCAACAAAAGCTCCATGTCCAGGTCCCCTAGGTGCCACAGGACCCTAGCAAGCGCTTGGTAGATGGGTGCTAGTGAAGGGGGCTGTCCCTATGCCATATGGCCTTTCATGTGACCCCAAGGCACGGAGTAAAGGATCCTGATGGTTAGGGTGGGCCGTTGGCCTGACCCTTGATATCGTGAGATTAATGTGACTACGTGCCCAAATTTTAAGGGGCTAAGCCAACGTGGGCGGGTCGTTGGCCCTAGCCCCCAGCCACATGGCCCATGTGGCCAAAATTTCCACCTTTAAGGGTCATTGGGAAATTTAAGTATCCAACAAATTGCACCTTCAGTAGGCAAATTTTTCGTTTCCACAGTGGAAAACAGGATGGATTTGTAGGACACTTAGATGGTTGGTCTGATTTGTAGGACAGATAACCACAAAACTATAAGGAGAGCTTGTAGAACCATATATTTGTGTGTTTTTGGCCGTTTGGAGCTCAAGAAGTGTCTATCTAGGGGTTTTGGTACGTTTTGGATCCAATGGTGACCTTTATTTGCTTATTCAAGTACATCTGAAGATATTTTTTGCAGGTTCAAGTCCATGGATGTATGGATCAATCAATGTTTTGGAGCAGGTCTTGAAGGTGTTTGAGCATGAAGAAGGCCTTGTAGCAGTTTTCTTACCTTCAGAAGTTTATTGCATTAGCTAGTACTTGCAGTGTTCAACTCTTATATACTTTTCTCACTATGTCTTGTTGAGGAAAGTTTTCTATTTGTCATTCATTTTTAGATGGAGTACATGGTATTTGTAGGAGACACCTTGTGTGTTTGATGTTTTCATGATTGACTATAGGTTTCCATGATGTTTATGTGAGAGTTCTTTGCAGGAGAATATTTCCTTGAAGGGGAAATAGACACATGTTTTATCAGTAAACTTTTATGTGCTCCTTTTCCACTGAATATATGGAGCAGTCTAGCTATGTTGGCAGGCTCGACGATGTAGCCCAACAGGGGTGAAATCTTAACCAAATCGTTTTTTCTACTCTTCATGAATGCCTTTATGAGTTATGTGATGTTGTGTTTCTTATGCTTAAGTTTACATGTGAAAACTAACTCATAACTTGAAGATACCTTTTGGAAAACGTTTTTTGTGTTAAGACCCATTTTTCCTTGCAAAGCATCAGAGAATGATCCTTGTTTTTAGGAAGAGGAAATTGACCTCCTCCTCCATTTTGAGATCAATTGGTATTAAAGCCTCATCTGACCAAGTTTCAAGAATGGGCAAGAAGAGTCTTCAAGAGCTAGAGGAGATGAATTTGGCTCTTCGTATGGAGAACATTGAGTTGAGAAGAATGTTAGAAATGTTTGAAGAGGAGAAGAGGCATTTTTGGCTTCAGTTGCATCATGTGCTTGAGGAACAATTTTTTGAAAGTTCCACTCTTATGACAACAAAAGGCACCTCCACAATCAAACAAATATGTGGGAATGGTTCACACAGTGGTTATGGAACATATGAGGAAAATGATGAATGTTCATTTTGCAAGAGTATCCAAGATTCTCATCATATTCTAGTTGGTAAAAGTGGGTGGATAGAGTCATTTGCAATGTCGTTATCATCATTAGAAGCTGAAAAGATGAATGGAAAGTTCAAGGAAGTAATAAGAATTTAAAGTATAATTCCTTATGTTTATGTTCATAACACCTCGTTTGTAACATTTGAGCAACATACAAAAGGAATTGGTATGAAGATGCTTTCTAAAATGGGTTATAGGGGAGGAGGCCTCTACATCAATGGCCAAGGGATCACCAATCCAATCATGGTACACGAGATACAAAAGTATCAAGGATTGGGATATGGTCGAAGGGAGTTTGGAGAATGCTCTAAACTGTTTGAGGCACAACAATCATTTGAGGATAATATGTCACACCAATATGGTGGTGATAATGTTTATTTGTCTCTCAAGAAAGATGAATGCTTGAATGGACCTTGGATGTCATCATCCACCCCACATCATCAAAACTGTAACCCAAGGGACATGTATAAATCTCATGGGTGTTTTCCAAATGCTGGTAATTTTGACTATTTGTGGAATATGTATCCTTGTTCTTTCTGTGATGCATTTGACCATTGTGTGGTTGTCTGTAAGAAATGCATGGTAATGGTTAAAAGGATGGATCATATTCTAGGCATCAAGCATGATGAATCTCTTTTTCATGAGAGTAATTACTTGTTGATAAGAAAGAGAAAGTTATTTTGTGCCCATTGCAAGATGCATGGGCATGAAAATGAATGATGTTGGAAATTACATCCAGAGCTTCGTTCCAAGAAGGGAAAACAGATTGTGCAACCTAATTCAAGGGAAGCAAGAGGTGGAAAATAGGCCTGACAACAATCATAAAGCAACCTTCAAGGAAATGTTGATGCAAAAAGAGAACCCATAAGCCTAGGAGAGGTAATGATTGGGTAGATTGTTTGTAAAGTTGTTTTGTAAATTTGTAATTACTTGTTATTGTTTACCTATTTGTGTACTTTTGTAAAGTGAATAATAATAGTCACTATGTACAACAAGTATGTTTCGTTGACGTTATGTTATTGGCTTGTTTATAAGTCCATATGTGTAAGGACTTTTGGAAAGTATAAGTTGTCAACCAAGTTTGTCATGTACTCACCGATGCAAGTATTCAAAATGAAACTTCTTGTGAATATAATCTTGGGTTAAGATTGTACAAGATGACTATGTTTTTGTAGGAAAATCCAATTATGTCATTGAATTTTTGTAGTAGTGTACTTTTGTGTGCAAGCTCAGTTTGAGGACGGTAAAGTAAGTTTATATTGCTTCTGATTTCCAAGATGGAGTCAAGTTTGTCTTCAACAGTTGAAATTCAAGATGAAGTTATTCTAAGCCTTGAAAATATGAGATTAAAGATAATGTTGAGATTCCACTCATCAATGTTTTTGTTCCTACATCAACGATAAGAATTTTTGGCTCAATTCTTAACACGTTAGTAGGTCTTCACGAAGAAGATAAGTGAAGTGCCTTGATTGGAGCTTGAAGGGCACCAATTGAAAATATAGGATATGGATTGAATTTTTGGGTAAGTTTGAGTTTCAACCTCATTTTATTTACTAGAAGAAGTAAATTTTGGAGTCCAAAAATTCCTAGTGGGGAGGTGTGATCAAGTGATCAAATTTTAGCTCAAAAATGAAAGTTCCCAAAAAGTCTTGAAACCATCATCAAGTTGAAGTTCTCATCGCTCTAAATCCAATGATGTTCATTTCACCTCAATCCAACACTTTATGCTTAAGTTATTGCATTCTCATCGTTTGGCCCAACAACTAAAAAATGAGCAGAACAATTTAAACTTTGAAACAAGAACTGATACGATTACCCGTTTTGTTGATGTAGCAAAAAAGTGACCCGATTTTGAAAAGTGGTGATGCAAAATACACATATTTTTTTTAGCATAGTTTTTGACACTTTAATTTTTATTTTTTTAATTAATTTTTATTTTATTTTATTTATGTACATTAGTTTTTAGAATGTTAGTGATTTGCATGCTAATTTTAAAAAGTGATAATTTTGCGTGAGGCTTGTTATCACTCAGAAATTTCTCAAGGCTAAGGAAAGAAATCACCGAGGTAACCGCAAACCTACTTTGGAGATTAGGATATAGCCTTCCTAATCTCAAAGAGGGCTCTCTCTTTTTTATTGAACTTTGTTTAGTTATTTGATTTTAGGCTAGTTATGATTGTGCTTGGGTTTTGATTTGAATTTGGGTGGTGGGATCACTTACTTAGATGAACAGATGGTTTGCTTTTACCATTGGGCTATGGGGTCAAAAGCCATACAAAGAGGACTGGATCGAGTTCTAAAAATAGTGTCTACAGGGCAAGATAGAGGAGTTACTACAGATCCCAAAGGCTTGATGGTGAAATGGTTTCCAATTAGATCCATGGAGAAATTAAGGGTTCCTTAGGCCGAATTATGAAGAGAAATCCAAGAGGTCAACTGGGATGGGAGAGAAATTAAGGGTTCTCAAATCTGGATATCAGAGGAAAACATTTAAATGATTAACTGTGCAAAATAGAGTGTACTTAAACAAATTCTGAGTTAAATTTCTAGTTAATTCATTCAAATTTAGATAACATTTAAGTTTATGAAACATATAAGAAAGAAACAAAATCAGAAAAATAAGATACTTCACTGCAATAGCTCATCTCGTGAATCCTGTAGTGCGATCTTTTTATTACTTGCTCCAGTTTGTTGACTTGAAAATTGGTACAATAACCCTTAGGTTTAAGATCAAAATAACTCTACAAATGTATCCCAATCCACCTCCAATACTTCAAACTATGAAGTATTTATACAAAAGTAATTTATAAAATATCCCAAACTGTCTTGGGAATTAATCTAGGAGAAAGAAATATCTTCATGCAAGAAGATAGAGACAACTATTGAACTGCTGTTTACTATCCTTGTTATTTAGGTTATGTTGTCTTTTAATCTTTGATATTTTTCCATTTAATTTGATTTTCTGTTTGGTCTTCATGTTGGATGTTATATTTACTTTGACCTTTCATCTAATACACTTTCATCTGATACACTTTCATCTGTATTTTTTTATTTGCCTCCTCTATTTAGTCTTTTACCATGAATGCTCTATCACCTGCTTTTACTTTTACCCATCACAGTAAATGACATCATCTGGTATATTTTATTTCTTATCCTACTTTTATGTCTTTAGTAAAGGTCAATTTTACTAAAGACCTGTTTGACTTCATGTAAAAATGTGAATATGCTGTTGCTAATTTATCTCTGTTCTAACACTCAATGTGAATTCTTTCGCCTTATTGCTTGTTATCTTTTCACTTTTACCTTTTACAATAAGACATAAGTAACAAGGAGTAAAATATGTCTTGGAGAGTTGTTAGTATGAATCTTTCACTGTTTGCTGGTGAAAATGATTTCATCTCTATTTTAACCTTTTATTGTGCAAACTTGTCTCTCTCTGCGTAAATGACTTCTTTTTGCTATGCTGCCTGGAATCTTTTGTTAATGAAAATCATTCAAATTCATTTCTTTGTGAGTTCTTTGAGTAAACAAGTTTAACATAGTATGAAGTTGTTTATCCAAATTCTCCTTCTGCTAATAACCTGCAAAACGAAACATTTTGTTAAAAAAATCCAAGTCTGCGAGGAGGTGATCGAAGGCTGTATTGAATTGGGAAGAGCTGTGGGATGAGTTCTGGCAGCAGAGGTTCAATTTTGTTGGCAATGGATATTTGGTTTCATTTCATAATTTCATAGAAAAGACTTATTTACAAATTTTTGAAATAATATTGACTTTTCACATAGTGCCATATTTTAACACAATATCTCAGGGTTTTGGAATTATTTTACTGCATAGTGCAGAGTAGGAAAGTGGCATGATGGTTTAACATCGGATGGAGTCGACAGATAAATGGTTTATTGCATGAGCCATTAGTGTTTTGGTGTTTTAACAGGGCACAAAATTGAATTCAAACAGAGGACAATTTTATATGACGAGGGGAGTGGTAAGTGATTTTTATCGCACCGCTTTTAGTTGCTGGGAAGTATTTCTAAAATGATCATGATGTACCTGAGGGATTTATGTGTAGCAAGACAAAACTGCCCATCTCGCACGCTTATGAGGTGTTAAAGGTTGGACAACGAGGGACACAAAAAGCATCGGATCTGGGCGGGGGAAGATATGATGGTTATCACACGATGAATATGGTGGGGTGTTAACCTTGATGTGGGGTCCGGTACGAAAGAGTAGTTTGATATAATGGAGGTGGGGTCAGGATATATATTAATATAGTTTAATATATGCATGCGGGTTTGTATTATATGGGTTTGGGATTAATATATATGCGGGAATTATTTTAATACGGGATACATGTATAAGGGGAATTAAATGTTAATATTAGTATATGAGTGGGATTGTAAAAAATACACTAAATTTATAATGTAAAATTAATATTGGGAATGGATATTTTCAGAGTTGAGTCCAATATAAATTTAAGAATTTATATTTAGGATATGTGTATTTTGGGGGTATTAATGAATGAAGTGGAAATTAGTAAAGGGACCCTTTTTTAAACATTTCCAAGGATAAATGTTATTTCAAACTTAGTAAAAGGAGGGGTTTTCTTTAACTGCACCAAGGGTTGGTGGGTTAAAAAGGGTTCTTGTGAAATACAAAGTGGGGGGATGTTGATTAGATAATACGGGGGTATGAAAACTTAAGATAAGGGGGTTTTGTGGGTTTTGAAAGGGAAAAGGGAAATTAATAAGGGAGGAAAGTAATATTTGTAATGGGGAATAGGTTTCACACTAGGGAAAGGGGTTTTTTGGGAAGGAGGATGATTTTTTGAAGGGTAATATTTAGGGGAATGTGTGAAACCAAGGGGTAAAAGGTGAAAATGATGGGGAAGGGTATTTATAAGTTGAAGGGATAATGGGGGAAATTAGTAAATAAGTATGTGGGGGTGTAGTGAAATGAGAGGAAATTAGTAAACAAACTTGGTGAATGTCCTTTCTTTCTCACACTTCCTCCTGCACACTGAAACATAGGATTAAGCATGATAAATTTCTTATGATTTAACAACATTGTATATCTGTAACCTTTCTTCTACCTACCCTTTACTTGTCCTAACATTTTTTCTTCATTTTATTGGGTGCATTTGGGCTAGCAGACCCTTTCTTTCCTTTTATTTTGACAAGTAAATTATCTAATCATAACCTTATAACTTCCAATGGCTCAGATTAAGCTTATGAGCACATTTTTATTTCTCTACCTACCCACTGATTTGCCAAGGTTAGATAGTTTCGCCAGATCTTTATTCTCTATCTATAAACATGAAATTTAAAGCATGAATTAGTCAAGATTAAGCTATTTGACTATCCTAGGCTGTGGCATTTATGACAAGCTACACACAACCATTATTTTGCACATAAAAGTAAAAGTAGTGGTACATGAATTTTCACACTTTCATGATCTGTTTTTGTTTGGGGTTCATATTTTTAACTTTTTTTTCACTTTTGTTTTTCTTTTTGCCCTTTGATTATTCTTTTAGGACATACCCTCTTTACATTTTTTAGTTTTTTAATATGGAAAACATTTTACAGAAAGAAAAAGTATGTACAATATTACAAGACTAATCATAGCCAATTCAAAATTATGAATTTTATTATTATAGGACCTTAACAGTGGCTCCACTTGGGGATGGCATCTCCTTGTGAGATGTCAAGAACACCATCGACTAGTGGCCTGATCCATTAGGCTGATCCCAAGCTTTCACATGCTTTGTTAGACAATATTTGTGACTGAAAACCTTGAATTGAAATCTTAACCTTTTCTGCAAACTAAAATATGATACATGATGTACTGAAATTTGATCTGAAATAAACTATCTACTGAAAAACTGAATTTAATCAAACTGAAATCCTACCTACTTACTCTAATTAGATGTCCAACTGTTGGTTAGGTAAAATGAAACAACCAATGCAACCATTCAAGCATGATAAAGGTTAATGTATTTTGTTGCATGTGCTTGTTTGTGATCAAAAATGAGATTCTACAGCCCAATATAGCCTTGTCAACAAATGAGAAGATAAGGAAATACTTGATTTCCATTGTTGACTCTAAAAATTGTACAAAAGGATCTTCCAAAATATATACACTATTGTTCAACTGATTTAAGCAATTGTACAATTGTTTTGGATGGCCTGCATGCCTTGAAACTGAAATGTCATTTTTATCTTTACCTCCCTACAGATTTTCAGACAAGCTTTGTGATGATATTTCTACTGATTGAAATGTTTGACTGATGAAACCTTTATCATCTTGATCCAGAATCTCATAGTTAGTTAATGAAGAAAAATTATGATTGAATTCATTATCCAACATATCAACTATTAGATTATAAAAGACTTGGAAGGATTGTTGCAACTTATTGCTCATAGGTTTGAATGTAACTTCACAGATTTCTACAAGCTACTCATCCTTTTCTTTAGAGATTTTATACCATATTTCCTTTCATTGAAATGATTTCTTGTGTCATTTGATCAGTTGTTTCAATGAAATTTGATATATGTAATTGTGAAACTGAAGAATCCTGATTAAGATTTTCATTGTCTTCTTTGTTGTCAATATCAATACCTAAAGACTACCGATTTTTTATTGTTGTAAAGTTTTCTATGATGAGACGAAATGAAGCTAAACAAAGAGGCAAAGAACCTTCACTTGTTTCCAAATTTTATTTACTTCATTTCTCATTCTTAGATCTGATATGTATAGGATGATCACTATATTTAATTTGCTGAAACTGAATTTCCTCATCCTCCAAACTAGTTTCTGATTGCTCTATAAAGCTAGCTTGAGTTCGAAGAACATAATTATCATCATACTGATCATACTTAGGCAAATCATTAAAAGAAGGAATCTCATCAAACATACACATTAAATCAGTAGATTCCTCTTCCACATTTTCTGATATATGGTAGTTGGAATTAACAAGAATTTGTTCATGGCTATCAACCTCTTCTTGTTGTGAAATTAATGTGTCATGGTGATTTTGAACAAAACATTTATCTTTCATGGTGATCTTCTATATCCTTTCCTCTATTTTTCTTACCAAAATGTCGAATTCAACCTCTGCAATGTTGTTCTTCTTTGCTTCTGCTTTCAATTTTTCCTTTCTAATTTGCAGATTAACTTCTACATCTACTGAAATGTTTTGCATCTATTCAAGAGTTGTTGTGTTTCTTTCTCTTAGATGAAATTCTATTTCTGGAACAAATGCTTTTCGATAATGCAAGAGAGCTAACAGGAGGAGGTCTTATATTTGATGGCATTGAATAATATATTTGATTAAATCTATTAGAAAATTGTTGTATAGTTTCATTTGGATGTCTTTTCAAATGATTATATTCTTCTATGATCACAAAAATATTGACTTTGATTATCCATTTATCAAGGAAAAATTTGACAAAATGTTGGAAATTTGAAATGCTTGCAATAGGCAGGGTCTTGAACCAACTCTTTACTTTACTTTGCAAAGAAAGAGCAAAAATCCTGATTCTAACATCATCTTCATCAATCTCAAATAAGTCTAGATAATTCTCAAAGCCTTGAATATGTTTTTTGGCAATGAATACCATTCTCTCCATCAAAATTGGGGAGATATTTGTAATAGTTATCCGGGAAATCATGGAGTATAGGAGGTAACATGAGGGGCTTATATCTATCAGGAACTTTACAAGGTACATGAATATGTATAGGGATTGTAAGACTAGTCTTAATTGTTTGAGGCTTCTCAATTGGAAAATGTTCGTCATAAGATTCAGAAGAAAGTTGCTCAAATGGATAAGGAGAATATATATTTACAATCTTCAAAGGAAAATAATAAAAAATTAATCTAAGATCTTCTCTAAAATACAATATATGCTGGAAAACCTTCTTAATGAGAAAGAACATAATGTCTTGGATTGTAATCCAAGTAAAAAGCCCGATCTTTTCATATTGTTCTTTCAGGTTCATTCCTCCAGTGGAGTCTTAATTGTGAAATTGATTTAGAGCTGGAGTCGGCAGGTGGATGATTTTATCCTTTGTGTGTCTGATCATTGTCCACCATCATAGATCAGATTTGGTCTTTGTATAATCTTTTTGAAGAAAATGTTCTCTTCCCCAGTATGGTCTCCATTATGTTATCGCTCAGAAATATCTCACGGTTAAGGAAAGAAATCATCGAGGTAACCACAAACCTACTTTGGAGATTAGGATCTAGCCTTCCTAATCTCAGAGAGGGCTCTCTCTTTTTTATTTAACTTTGTTTAGTTACTTCATTTTAGGATAGTTATGATTGTGCTTGGGTTTTGATTTGATTTGCGTGGTGGGATCACTTACTTAGATGAACAAAGGGTTTTATTTTACCATTGGGCTATGGGGTCAAAGGGAAGACGAATATGACTGGATCAAGTTCTAAAAATAGTGTCCACAGGGAAAGATAGAGGATTTACTACAAATCTCAAAGGCTTGATGGTGAAATGGTTTCCAATTGGATCCAGGGAGAAATTAAGGGTTCCTTAGGCTAGATTATGAAGAGAAATGCAAGAGGTCAACTGAGATGGGAGACCAATTAAGGGTTCTCAAATCCGGATATTAGAGGAAAACATATAAATGATTAACTGTGCAAAATAGAGTGTACTTAAACAAATTATGAGTTAAATTTCCAAGTAATTCATTCAAATTTAGATAACATTTAAGTTTATGAAACACATAAGAAAGTAACAAAATAAGAGAAAGAAGATACTTCACTGCAATAGCTCATCTCATGAATCCTGTAGTACAATTTGTTTATTACTTGCTCCCGTTTGTTGACTTGAAAATTGGTACAATAACCCTTAGGTTTAAGATCAAAATAACTCTACAAATGTATCACAATCCACCTCCAATACTTCGAACTATGAAGTATTTATACAACAAGAATTTACAAAATATCCCAAATTGTCTTGGGGATTAATCTAGGAGAAAGAAATATCTTCATGCAAGAAGATAGAGGCAACTATTGAACTGTTGTTTACTGTCCCTGCTATTTAGGTTCTATTGTGTTTTAATCTTTGATCTTTTGCCCTTTAATCTGCTTTTTTGTTTGGTCTTCACGCTGGATGTTATATTTACTTTTACCTTTCATCTAATACACTTTCATCTGATATAATTTCATCTGTATTTCTTTATCTACCTCCTCTATTTAGTCTTTTACCATGAATGCTCTATCACCTGCTTTTAATTTTACCCGTCACATTAAATCACATCATCTGTTATCTTTTATTTCTTGTCCTGCTTTTATGTCTTCAGTAAAAGTGAATTTTACTAAAGACCTGTTTGACTTCATGTAAAAATGTGAATATGCTGTTGCTGATTTATCTCTGTTTTAGCACTCAATGTGAATTCTTCCACCTTATTTCTTTTTATCTTTTCACTTTTACCTTTTACAATCAGACATAAGTGACAAGGAGTAAAATATGTCCTGGAGAGTTGCTAGTATGAATCTTTCACTATTTGCTGGTGAAAATGAATTCATCTCTATTTTAACCTTTTACTGTGAAAATTTGTCTCTCTCTGCGTAAATGACTTCTTTATGCTCTAATGCCTAGAATCTTTTGTTAAGGAAAATCATTCAAATTCATTTATTTGTGAGTTTTTGGAGTACACAGATTTAACTTATATTAAGTTGTTTATCCAAATTCTCCTTCTGCTAATAATCTGCGAAACGAAACATTTTGTTAATAAAATCTAGGTCTACGAGGAGGTGATCGAAGGATGTATTGAATTAGGGAGAACTGTGGGACAAGTTCTAGCAGTGGAGGTTCAATTCTGTTGGCAATGGATCTTTGGTTTCATTTCACAATTTTGCAGAAATGACTTATTTACAGAGTTTTGAAATAATGTTGACTTTTCGCATAGTGCTGGATTTTAAAATATTATCTCGGGATTTTGAAATTGTTTTACCACATAATGCAGAGTGTGAAAGTGGCATGATGGTTTAACATCGCGCGGAGTCGACAAGTAAACAGATTATTGCGTGGGCCATCAGTGGTTTGGTGTTTTAACAGGGCGCGGAATTGAATTCAAATGGAGGATGGTTTTATATGATGCGGGGAGTGGTAAGCAATTTTTATTGCACCGCTTTTGGTTTGTGGGCAGTATTTATCAAATGGATGTGATGTACCTAAGGGATTAACGTGTGGCAGGACAAAACTACTCATCTCGCGTGCTTATGAGGTGTTAAGGGTCGGACAACGAGGGACGTGAAAAGCGTCATATTTGGGTGGGGGAAGATATGACGGCTATCACGTGATGAATATAGTGGGGTGTTAACCTTAACATGGGGTCGGGTACGAAAGAGTAGTTTGATATAATGAAGGTGGGGTCAGGATATATATTAATATAATTTAATATATGCGGGTTTGTATTATATGGGTTTGGGATTAATATATATGCGGGAATTATTTTAATATGGGATACATGTATAAGGGGAATTAAATAATTAGAGTTAAATGTTAATATTAGTATATGAGTGGGATTGTGAAAAATACACTAAATTTCTAATGTAAAATTAATATCTGGAATGGATATTTTCAAAGTGGAGCCCGACATAAATTTAAGCATTTATATTTAGGATATGTGTATTTTGGGGGTATTAATGAATGAAGTGGAAATTAGTAAAGGGACCCTTTTTTAAACTTTTCCAAGGATAGATGTTATTTCAAACTTAGTAAAAGGAGGGGTTTTCTTTAACTGCACCAAGGGTTGGTGGGTTAAAAAGGGTTTTCGGGAAATACAAAGTGGGGGGATGTTCATTACATAATACGGGGGTATAAAAACTTAGGATAAGGGGTTTTTTGTGGGTTTTGAAAGGGAAAAGGGAAATTAATAAGGGGGGAAAGTAATATTTGTAATGGGGAATGGGGTTCACACTAGGGAAAGGGGTTTTTTGGGAAGAAGGATGATTTTTTGAAGGGTAATATATAGGGGAATATGTGAAACCAAGGGGTAAAAGGTGAAAATGATGGGGAAGGGTATTTATAAGTAATGAAGGGATAATGGGGGAAATTAATAAACATGTATGTGGGGGTGTAATGAAATGAGGGGAAATTAGTAAGAAAACTTGGTGAATGTCCTTTCTTTCTCACACTTCCTCCTGCACACTGAAACATAGGATTAAACATGATAAAGTGCTTATGGTTTAACAACCTTGTACATCTGCAACCTTTCTTCTACCTACCCTTATTCTAACATTTTTCTTCATTTTATTGGGTGCATTTAGGCTAGCAGAGCCTTTCTTTCCTTTTCTTTTGATAAGTAAACTATTTAATTCTAACCTTATAACTTCCAATGGCTCAGATTAAGCTTATGAGCACATTTTTATTTTTCTACCTAAATATTGATCTGCCAATGTTAAACAATTTGGCCAGATCTTTGTTCTCTATGTATAAACATGAAATTTAAAGCATGAATTAGTCAATATTAAGCTATTTGACTATCATGGGTTGTTGCATTTATGACAAGATGCACACAACCATTATTTTTCACATAAAAGTAAAAGCAGTGGCACTTGAATTTGCACACTTTCATGATCTGTTTTTGTTTGAGGTTCATATTTTTCATTTTTGTTTTTCTTTTTGTCTTTGGATTATTCTTTTAGGACATATTCCCTTTACATTTTTTAATTTTTTAATATGGAAAACATTTTTCAGAAAACAAAAGTATGTACAATATTACAAGACTAATCATAGCCAATTCAAAATTATGAATCCTATTATTATAGGACCTTAACAAGGCCCTTTTTTTAAAAGACCTATTTTTTTGACTTTAAATTTTCTAATGTATTAAATCTGAATAATTATTTTCTAAATTTAATAATTTTCGAAGTGGTTTTCTTCTTCATATTTTCTTGTTTTTATTTATTTATTATTTATTTTTTTTGTAGTGGGTTTTATTTTTTTTCAATGTTAAAGGAGAAGGTCCGATATTTTAAAGTTTTGAAATATTCACATATTTAATGATATCATTAATTAATATTTTTCAATGCACATTAAATAATTGGTCTCTAGAAATCAAGATATATTTTTTAACAATTGAACAAAAATAACCGTTTGAACATAAATATAACTAAAAAATAACACATTTTGAAATAATTTTGCTAGAAAATGATGTCAAAACACAAATTTATTTAGGAAAAATTTAATAAAAATGTTAAATATTAAAGTGTTTTTTTTTTTAATGAATTTTCACGTAAAAAAATAATAATCACGTTTTTTTTCAAAAAATAAAGATGTCACAGTAGAAACTTAAAGCGAAATCACAATAAACAAACTAATTGAACACATCAAATTTAATTGAATGCTTATTCTTCTCATAAAAGTGTCAAAGCTCAAAACATTACAAGTATAACGTAATTAATAGTTACAAAAAAAATGGATGATTTCCAAGGCATAACTAAATTTAAATCATACAATATCAATGTAATCCAAACTCTTCATCCTCTAGTGTTTCATCATTGTCTTCTTCCACAATATTTTCTACTTCATTTTGCTCATTTTCCTCTTCTAATGGATCTTTGATGTCTGCGAATCTCCCAATGTATGCCTTTCCAATCATTCCATGTAATGGTGGTTGAGGTTCCTTTTCCTTTTTTGCCACACGCGATTCACTAAAATCCCCTTTCTTCAGCCCAATTTCTTTCATTGCATCTGGAAGAAATTGAAGTGCATTAATTCTTTGCTAAATAAATTTTCACTGTACTGGATCTTTTTCAATGGCAATGAAATTTCTTCCTTTTAGTAGGCAACAATGATAGTGTTGTACCTAATTATCAAGCACAAAAGAAATAATGAAGTAAATTAGTACAATGACATACAAATTAAGAAAGAATATATTGAAATTCAATTTTATATAATAAAAATTAGCTGAGCCAGAAAATAAATCCAAAACCTAATCTCCTTCATTTGAACATATGTCTATAATATAGTTAATCAATATCAATATGGATGAAGTCATAGTCATTTATAAATGGTTGATATTCATAGTTAATAAGATTTGACTTTTTCCTGAAACATGAAATAGTGAAAGTTCAATTAACTTGTACATAAATGAATTTTTTAACATTAATCAAGCATACATTTTCAACCTCTTACCATGTAAGCTACATCCTTGAGCTTGTTTTCTCCTTGAAGCTTGAAACTAACATTACCAATTGTGTGTCTGAATGAAATGCACAAATCTCCATAATGGTGATGATGTGACTTCTACAAATCCCACCACCACTTTACTAAGAGCTTGATAAGTATAAGGGTCACTATCATAGTCAATATTTGGGATATTGAAACCATGGGGAATATTTGCAATAACTAGGGAATAATCCTTTTTACGTATGAGTTTAGCAATGTCTTCACAGTCGCCTTGTATTGCTTGATATTGAATAGGGTCAATCTTATTCCAAATGAAATGAGTAAGAGTTGGATCAAGTTCAACATTCCTAAGATGTTGCTTCTTTAGTCTTTCGATCTTAATTTTTTCAATAGAGGTTATGAAACTATCTGGTGCTCCAATTGCATCCTTCCTCATCTTTAATAAAATAAAAAAATATATCTATAAGTTACAAAATCAAAATAGTATACAGATAAATAAAAATGAATGGATAAATCAACATACCTTTTTAAATGGATTAGTTTTCATATCGAGCAGCTAGGGTTCTGAGAACGATTCCCTCGCAGGCGCTGACAATCCAGCCTCGACGGCGCTGACAGAACGGAGGCACCGGTTCAGGCGCTGTGCAAGATTCGCTGCAGCGTGACAGAGAGGAAGCGATCAGTGCAGGAAAATGGTTCCGCCCCAGGGGGGGGCATCAAAGCCCTCCCCCTCTCGGCACAGGCCTGAACCTGAGGTCATCTTTGGATCGGTAGATCCGGACATTCTCAACAAAGGAAAGCAGCAACAGGACAATGACAGCGATCCACCAGAAGAACAAGAGACACGGGCGAATAACCCGAAGGTCACCTCATCTACTTGTCGACCGGTAGCCAAGGAAAGGCTACGAATAGAACTACCTGGAGATAAGATCGATAGCAGGATCCAGTTTATGAGGGATCATGCAATCATTGGAAAATTCATAGGGTTTTGGCCAACTGAGCGGGCCCTAAATGGTTGGATTGCAGCAAAGTGGAAGCCCAAGGGAGATGTCACTCTCCAGCTAGGGCCGAAGGGCTTCTTCACCGCCATATTCTTCTACCTAGAAGACAAATACCGAATACTGGGAGGAGGTCCGTATTTCTTCAACTCGGCAGGGCTCTATATCAGGGATTGGATGCCCAGATTTAACCCTGACAAAGAAGATCTCACCTGGGCACCTGTCTGGATCAGATTATACTCATTACCTGATGAATATTGGGAAGAAGACTATTTAATGAGCATAGGAAATGGCGTGGGAAAGTTCATCAGAGCAGCAGACGAAACAAAAAACCATAAGTTCATTTCTTATGCAAGAATATGTGTTTTTATCAGGCTGAATGAAGCGCTTCCTGAGTCAGTAACCCTTGCCCACCGCGACGAAGAATGGATCCAGCCCCTTGATTACGAGCATGTGCCTTTCAGGTGCAGGAGATGCCATGCACTAGGTCACTTGTTTCGGGATTTCCCTCTCAATGTCAAAGCCTGCTCTCCTGATTCCTCAGTATCCCCTCCTCAAGATGGCTTCACCAAAGTCTCGCATAGAAAACGCTCGCAAAAAAAGCCTCAGAATGGGTCCAAACCCCAGCCTTCAAAACCCCAAAACGCTGCTACCAAGAACAGCTTTGAGTCCTTAGGCGATTTTTCTGATGATTTGCCCCTTGATTCTGATAGTATCCCTGCCCGCCCCTCCTCCTCCACCCTACCCCCTCCATCTAGCCCCCCAACCAAATCTAAATCTCCCATTATCACCCCTACCATCCTAAGTAGGCATCAGGATAATGCAGAGGAGATCCTCAAGGAAATGGAGGTGGATGGGAAGTTGATCGTTACCCAGAAAGCCGATCCCCAACAAGAGGGAACCAGTCATGTGCAAAATATGGAGGAAGAACCAGAAAGTATAGATCTACACGACCTGGACATCATTGAACTGGAACTATGTTGCAAGAAAAAAGCTTATGAAAAGATTTCTGAGTCTGACATAGATAAGTTGGAAGTGGTCATCTCCAGAGCGTTCCACCAACACCAGCTGAGCATACAACCTGGCAGCACTTGGGATGGCAGCCCACGTCCGAAGGATACTAAAAAGAGAGGAAGGAAGACAGATCTCCAGAGAACAATAGAGATTGGGAAAATCCTGGTAGATTAAGGCAGATACGCGAAGCTGACGAAGTACTACAGCCCTACCCAAAATAGTTAAATCATGAAGCTCGTATCATGGAATGTAAGAGGGCTCAATAGCCCCGGAAAATCTAGGATGTTAAAAAACATGAACAAGATGGAAAAACCACAGATGTGTTTCCTCCAAGAAACCAAATGCAACAGCGCCACGTTGGGTAGCATTCTCTCAAAGGCCTGGCCAGGGTGCAGATTAGTAGCTGTGGACGCCACGGGAGCCTCTGGGGGGCTTTCCATAGCATGGAACTCTCAGGCACTAGCGCTCACTGACTTCCATGCTTCCCACCACCTCATTCAAGCA
>APFE031560020.1:0-11909 GCA_000404065.3 Pinus taeda | reverse complement strand
CCTCCTCGTTGACCACGGGTTTTTATGACCGGTTTGGGTGAGCTGGAAGGACACACACCATGTCCTTGGTTCCACAAACTTGCCCATGTGGCTCTTCTTCCCGGAGGACACCTAGAACATATCGTTTAATAAAACAGCTGCGGAATCCGAAGTTGGCTACGGAAACTGGGATTAGCTGCGGAAACCTTGTGTGAGCTGCGGAAACGCAACACTTTGAACCAAAATTCAAAACCAACAACACAGTCATTAGCATAATTAGAAAACCATGTAAAAAGTCATAAAATACAGTGATTTGAGCAATTTGATGGAGGGAATGAGTGGCAAAAGAAGGAAATGAATAGGAAAAGGAGGCTGAGAGGATGTGTAAAGAAGTGCAGGTTTGAGGCTCAACAGTTGGGGTCTTGGTTCCTTTTTTTCAGGCTCTTCTTCTTTTGTTTCTTACTTCTCCCCTACCTTTCTTTCCAATTTTTGTGCTTCCTATATTTTCAGCAGAGTATCTTGTAGGACTCTTTTTGCTTCCTGTAGGTTTTGTTATGGATCCTGTAGGATTGCCTTGCCCTTTGAGCAAGTTGATTTAGTATTAGGACTCCTTACATATGTGATTGGTGACTTAGGGGAAGGAATTATGTCTCTTTGAATATGAGAATATTCAATCTTAATAGGATTTTTTGTTGAAATTTGTGGCCTCCCTTATTTGATTCTTGTGCTCTTTCTTGTTTTAAAATATAGGGGGTTTTCCTCCTCCTTTTTCCTTTTTGCTTGACTGGGGTACTGAAAGAAGTGAGGGCAGCTACTGCCTGTCTCTCAATGGCCTCTGGGGACACCTTAGGTGACCCCTCCTTGTTTTCTTTCCCCTCTATTTCAATGCCTTCTTCATCTTTGTTTTTATTATCTTCTTCCTCTTCTTGTTCTTCCTCATTTCCATCAGTTTCTTCCTTAGTTTCCTCCTCTGTTCCATTATCATCCTCCTTCTCTTCTCCCTCTTCTTCTTCTTCTACTTCATCACGTTCCTCTGTGTCAACTTCTTCTTCATCCTTCTCATCCTTATCTAGCTTTGTATCTTCTTCTTCCTATTTTTCCTCCTCAACACTAATAGAAGGACTAACATCATAAGTGAGGGTTTTGATGCCATCCTCTGCTGGCAAGTCTTTGAACACTAACCATGTTATAGGGATTTTGAGGCTTTGGAGGGCATCCTCAATGAGGATCCTAATGAACCCATGGTGATCCAGTTGTTGGGAATTCCCTTCCTTTACTTTGTTGCTAGAGTCTATGAGTGATTGCATCAAGAAATAGGGTATGTTGAGTCTTTGGTGAATTGGTGTTTCTACCCCAAATCTTAATTCTTCAAGGATCCTGAAATGGTAGCCATAAACAACACTATATCTACCCTCACATAAGATATATTTGATGAGTTGGTAGCCTACCCCACTCCATGGGTATGGAAGACTATCCCTTCTTACTCCATTTTTATCCTCTATGGGTTCTTCACCTTCTAAAAGGAATTTCATTTTTACCACCTGACTGTCTACTTTGTCCTCTTTTCTCCATGGAATTCTTAGTGGAAGTATGGTGACCTTGCTGATGAGCTCTAGGGTGAGATCTATAGTGAGGCCTCCAACTAAAACAGTGGCATGGATTTTGTTGTGTGGAGTGAGGGAATGATCAAATTGTTGAGACACCTCATCATCATACCCTATGAATTTTTCGAAAAACCCCATTCAGTTGTGTCTTGTAAATATTTCAAGCACTTGGGGGTGTTGCTGTATCCTCACAGTGTTTATGGGTTCTCTCCTATTAAACCCTCCTATCATCTTTCTTGTGAGGCTTGAGGAGAAAATGAGAGGGTTGACACAAAATTTTTAAATTCAAGAGGAAAATACAGTTTACTGTGTATGTAATTCACCTCCCACAGTTGCTAAATTCACTAGATTTTAGAGCATTTCTAGTTCATTTTCTTGTAAATGGGGATGGATTTTTATAGGCTACCTCTTTAGAATGGTGGCAGTGGACAATTCTTGTGATATCCCCTCTTGAACTCTTCTCTGCCTATCTTATAGACTGCCTTTGTGTATCCTGTAGACTGATCCTATAAACTGTATCTTGTAGACTCTTCCTGTAGGAATTCTTGTTCATGCTCCTGTAGAAATTCTCTTGTAGATCGATGGATCCTTACTTCTAGTGGGTGTCCAAGGTTCTGAGAGCGACTTGAGTGAGGGAGTTTTGAGGAGGTGGAATGCATGAATGCATGCAAACAATGTTTTATTTCCCTTTATGGTGTTTCGGGGTGAAGTGGTGTGCTAGCAACAGAGGTATGTTGCCATTTTTGGACCATTGGTCCCCACTACTACCTCACCATTTCCCACTCCTCGTAATCATCTCCCACCTCGTAGATCCATAGTTAACCACATCTTGTCCTACTCCTCCTCTGTCTTTGAGTTGAATGTAGCCACGTGTGAGAGGACAACCGGTTTTTCACGCGCTGACTAAACGAAGGTGGCCAAGTTAACTGGCAACCTTTTCACTTATAAACCAACTATCTTGTAACCTTTACAACTTTTGATTAAATGATGCATATGAGTGAGTGAGAGAGATACTTACCTGAGGTTTTGATGCCATGCTATAATTTTCGAAGACAGAGGTGCTGCGTTGTTTATTTGTTGCATGGTCATTCTTCTTCCTCCTCTTACTGTCTATTGATGGTTTGTTGGCTTTTGCAGGTATCTATGACTACAGATCTGATGTTGATGCTACTGCTATGAAGGTCCTAGATCATCCTAGAGAAGACTTGTAGTTGTTGATTGGCATTCTGTGTGATAGGCTGCTATAGGATTTCCTACAGGATGTCCTGTAGCTGCTTCTCCCTCAAAATTCCTTGATCATGTCGTTGGCTGGGGCTATGAGGATGGTGCAATGAATGGATAGAGGGAGTAGGAGTGTGTGTGGAACAAGGGACATTTGGGTAATGCTATTATTCTCCTCTATTTTTCTTTATTTTTTCAAAACTGGAAGAAACTGATCTCTTTTTTTTTTTGAATGGTGAGTGCAGGGATGATGATAATGGATGAGGTGAGGTGTTAGATCATGTCTAGGATGGATTTTAGGGACCTAAAAAACCTATCATGTGCCCTCGAATTGCTTCCTGTAGGTTTTCCAGGTCACTGTAATTCCTACAGCATCATCATGTAGGTTTTCAGGGGATCATGTAGGAATACAGGGGATTTTGTAGAAAACACAGTCTTCACCTAAATCGAAGTAGTGGAGTGGAGGGATGCATGGTGAGGAGTGGGGGAGATGAATATGTGTGATGCAAGGTTCCCTTTGGATCCTTTTTTTTTCTCCTTAACTATCTTTTTTGCCCACCTGTAAATAACGATTTTATCTTTTCTCTCTCCCTTTTTTTTCATTTTTTTGAAAAGCAACTAGGCTGCTTCAAAGAGGTTTTCACCCTAGCTATTTGCCTTGGGCACCTCAAGAGAGGTTTTCACCCAGGGATATTCTTATTCTTTTTTCCATCTGTTATCACTCAGGTTGTTCCCAAAACTTGTGAGAAAAGGGAATACGGCCAAGGTAACCACTAATCAATCTTTTAGATGCAATTTCTATCCAAACTGCATCCAGAGAGGGCTCTCTCTATATAATTTAACTTTGTTTATTTGAAGTTTTTATGCTAGTTATGATGTGCAGTGGTTTTTTTTTAATGGGTTTGGATGGTGATTTCAAATAGAGGTAGGATGCAAGTCTGAAAGAGTTAGTTCCATTGGACAATGGAGTCTATGAAGATGGATTGCTGAGTGTGTTTCTGTGATGATAGGCAATACTACAGAGCAAGATAATCAGTTTGGAACAATATTGAAAGCTAGTGATTGAGGGGATGTAGGCCAGAGGATAAAGGGCAGTCAAGAATCCTTTATCATGGTGGTAGAGGGAAGGCGCTTGAATATTTTCAAGGAGCAGTGAAGAATTCCTTGACAATGTTCAGAATGAGGGAATTAGTAGAAACATAAGCATTTAAGAATTTCTATTTATGCTAATTGTGAAGAAAACATAAATAACAGCGGGAATTCAACACAGAGCGTATTTAAGCAAGTTCTGGGCTATTCTTTTTCCCTGTTGTTAAGATCATGAAACATATATGAGATTTGTAAACACAGAAAACAAAAAAAATAGTTAGAATAACTTATTGAGCCAAAGAAAGACACGGGAATTCTATAGCAGAGTCCAGAATTATCACATCCACATTCAGAAGGTCCAGCAACAATGCATTTCAACACCCTTTGTATTAATAAATATCTGAGTTACAGCGCAGTTCAATAGGAGAATCACCAACCCTGCATACATTCTTTGGGGGGGTATTTATACAAAAAGAGAGTTTACAAAATATCTTGAGGGTAAGATAAGGAGCAATAACTTCCTTCAGTGACTTTGTCAGAGAAATAAATGGAAAAATGAAGGTAGGAGTTATTGTGACTGTGTTGGGTGCTTTAACTGACAAGATATTTTAGACTTTTCACCCAGGAATTCGGCTGGTAGTTATGTCCTTGTTTTGCTTTCCTACATTGTTGTCCTGATTTGTTTACCTTCTCTTGATTCACCTTTAATGTGTCCGGATCCTGGCTTGAGCTCCTTCCTTCATATATGCCATGTGTCTTCCTTTTTGACCAGGTGTACATAGGTAAAAAGATCCAAATTTACTTAGGCAAAACTTCCAGCATACTCTACCACTAGTGCTCTGTGGGCAACTGATGTCTTTGTATCTTTACCAGTATTTCATCAACCTCAGTATACCTGTAAAAATTAGGGTTGACTTCAAAAAGATGATTTATTTCATGTTCTATAAAAAACAAGTTCTCCAAATTGTCATACAAGCTCTGTCCAGAAGGAGGTCCTGTGTCTTCTGAGCTATTGGATGATGCAGTGATCTGATTTGTTACATACATGTTCACCTGATGAGCATACTGTTGATGTGATAACAGTTTTTGATTGCTTGTTACTAAACTAGGTAGACCCTTTTGCTGCAAGTTTGTGAATTTCTCTGTGAAGGCATTAATATCCATCTGCATCTCTTGACACTTTCTTTCCAGAGTCTGTATAAGAGTTCTCATTGTTAGCACCTTCTTTATTGTCAAAATGGTTCCTGTCTTGTCAGTGATCTCTAAAGCTGCTAATTGTTCCTTAGTATTGGTGTTCAAAAAATGGATGAGCGCATTGGCCTGCTCAGGCATATTTCCTAATGATGCCCAGGCCCTTTGTATTTGCTCTTGTGCCCTTTCTATTAATTTAATTTGTTCATACATTGTCTGAATTGATCACCATTGGTCAGTAATGGACTAGCCAATCTTGGTCCACAAAATCATTTTAATATTTGTCAGAGGTTTATGCAAGGTGAGATCCTTTTCCAATGATTTCACCTTGTTCTCCAGCGCCTTCACCTCTCTGGTCTTCTCGACCACTGTTATTTTTTATTTTTCATAGCTCACTTCTAGCTTGGCTAGTCCTTCTTTTGTCTCTTTGATCTTTGACATTTGAGCTTCTAGCTCTTTCACTGCCTTCATCATTTCCTCCATCCTCATGCTGGTCTCAGGCCCTGTTGTTGTTGCTGCTGTAGCATCTATGGTTGTTGTACCTGTTGTCGATGGTGGCTTAGTGGGAGGGATTGCTACTGTGTTTGTGGGGGGAGAAGAGACAATTGTTGGAGCTATTTCGGGTGGCTGGGAGGTCGACTCTCCCTGCTTAGTTTGAAATGCTTTCTCCAACTCTTGCTCTATCTGCATCAGGCTTTGGTTCATTCTCATCAATAAATCCATGACATCCTCTTCTGCTTTTTCTTGTGCTAGTTCTGTTGTTTGGGGATGCATGGTGACAGGCAGCTTCAATTGCTTTCTAAGGGTAGAAATATCTTCCTCCTTTTTGATCAATGCTTTGATGCCCTTGGCATCCTTGGGATCATCTCCCAGCTCAACAATTATTTCTTCCAAAGTCTTTATTCGGTTGTCTTTGGCTAGAGAAAATATCTTCTCTAAATCCACTTGAGCATATGTATTACTCAATGACTCTTTTAATTGGTGGGCCAACATTGCCTTTTCTGCCAGTGTGGCATAGACCATTTCACCCGTTTGTTTGTGCAATTCGATTTGGTCCATTGGGTGAATGTCCTTGGCAAGGACCTCTAGATTAGTCCTTATGTATTCAGCTGCAGACTATGGCTGTTGAACCTTGGGCTTGAAATGACTTAAAATCATTTTCTCCTCCTTGATGTCATAGGCTGCCATTAGTATATGCTGTTTGGAGGGTGTCATCTTAAGAAACTGGTCATACAACTGAATTCTTAATGACTCATTTTGAGCCTTAATCTCCATGAATGATTGTTTGATGTCTGATGGTTTCTTGGCCTATGACCTTGAGGAGGAGACTTCCATTCCATGCTGCCTTCCTCCTTCTTGTCTGTGAGAGCTAGCAGAAGTCTGTTGGTTGATGACCCTCTCTCCTCTTGAGCTTTCAGTGATGTCTTCCACAGTCTCCTCTTCAGGAGGATCTACCCTTTGCCTCTTGGCCTCTTGCTGTCCTGTTGACCCACTTTCAGGTGTGGTCTCTTCTCGGTCCCTTTTCTTACTTCTCTCCTCAGGAAGAGGAGTCTGGAGTGCTGGTACCTCTGGTGCTTGTGTCTGTAGTGAAGGGGCTTGCCCTTGACTCTGTTCCTTTGAGGTAGTAGGCTATTCTTCAATGGTTTCTTGTTCTGCCACTACCAACTCCTTGCCCTTTACTGTCCCTGTTGTTGGTGTAGTCCTTTCCTAGGAAACCTATTGTGCAGTTGTGGCAGTTGATGAGCTTTCCCTGGTTTGTTGTGGCTTTTTGAAAGACACCTGCCCAAAAGATTCCAAGTCAAGAGTTTTTTCCAAATCTTTCATGGTTTGTTCCATTTTTCTTTGTCAATTAACTCTTCAACTAGTGTGCCCTCCAACCACTCATCTTGGTTGGCATACTTTTCTATGTCAGGGATGCTACAGTGTTCATAGGGTGCTAGCCTATATTTTACCCTTATTGCATTGACAAAGCCATATGGGTCATAGGGTACCCACCGAAATATTCTCTTGAGTCTAAATGTTTGACCCAATAGTTCATCAACATCCTTCCATCCCTCTTTCTTGTTCATAACAAAGGGGCCTAATTGGTCTCTGAGTTTCAATTGGCCCTTTTTCTTTGTGCTATGGAAGTGACTCAGATCTGAATTGATGAATTGCCTGAAATATTCCAAGGCAAATAGTCTCATTGGCACATATCTAGGCAGCCTGTAGGGGCATAGCTCACAACCATATATCCTCAGAATAGTGTGATTCTAGTAGAAGTACCAGTCACCTATTTTATATTTTTTGGAGAGCTGTAGTATTTTTTGCATATCATGTGTCAGTCTGGGAGGAGGAGTTCTCATTAAGAGAGAAGAGACTGGGTATACAAATAAATCAATAAACTCACAATAAGAGTAGGGAGAGTTGTGAACATCATGAAACATTGGGGTCCAAAAAATCACATACTTCCTTTCCCCTTTATGGTCCAATTTTATAATGGGGAATTGGAAGATATCTGGCTGGTAATATAAAAAGAGATGATAGATATAGGAAGAATATTTGAAGATTCCATCCCTATCTAGCCTCAACAATTGGTCATGCATCTTGTTGGAAATAAACTTGGCATAGTTGTATTTGACAGCAGGGGGGTACCTTGGGGTAAAGATAGACATCATAACCAGTATGGTTTCATCAATATGCTCACTTGTCTTGAACCCCAAAACAAAAGATATCATATCAACCACTAATCTACCCATATCAGTGAAACATGCATAGTGAAAAGGAGGTGGCTCCTTAGGCTAGCTATCTGCTCTCATGAACACTTTGGCAATTTTGGTTATCTCTGAGCTGGAGAGTTTGGGACCTTCATCCAGCAAGTACTTCATGGTAAGAGGAAACTGGAGGTGGGTTGGTTTGAAGTTTAGCATCTGATTTATAGAGTCAGGAGTGATATAAAAAAGAGTAGTCCCAGATGGACTCTTAACTGCTCTGTTTGTTGGCTCATAGTTCTCACAACAGAGGTGGATGATCTCAGGGAATATATTCATAGAGGGGAGTTAGTATCTGGGTAGGTTTGATTCCCAAATGCCATAAACATCATCTTGATTTAAGTAACTATTTTTGAGCTCTCAGACTACTTGAAGATGGTTTTGGTAGCCTACTAGGTCTTGAAATAGATAATCTCTATCAGCCAAGGGAAAATGTTCCAACTCTTTGTGGGGTGCATTGAGGGGAGTGATGTTTAAGGCGACTGGACCTTCCATGGCTAAGCTTTGTTGCTTTTGAAATTGGAATTTTTGAATCTGTGCAGGCAAAATGGGTAGAACGATGGCTCTATGGATTTCTCCAAGATTTTAACCGTTGAAACTAGTTTGTTGGCTTCAATTTAGCTCTATGGATTTCTCCAGGATTTTCACCATTGAAACTGGCTTGTTGGCTTCAATTTAGCTCTGTGGATTGAACTCAGCTGGAAAAACGGGAGCTATGGGCTTCTTTGACACAATGGGCTTAAAATATGAGCAAGAGGCTGCTTTAGGGGTTTCTTGGAGAGCTTGCAGGGCCAAATGAGCTCAATTTTAGCTCACTGTGTGATTTTATGGTGAATTTTAGCAAGATAGAGGTTCTGGGATAACTTGGGCAGCAACACAATGCTCTTCTTTTCAAATTTATAGGTTTTGTGGCCAATTTTACAGAGAAAATAAATAAAAACAGGGTCGGGGGAAAATTGTCATAAATACCTGTTTTCTTGGCGGATTGGCCAATTTGCAGGTGACTAGGTGAGCTGAGGGGCCGAGCTGTGTAATAAACTTGCTGGTTGGCAGGCTTGAACAGTCAAAAATGGTGTTTTTCACGTAATTTTGCATGCACAGGTCGCTTGGAAAAAACTAAGGTAAGTGGTAAAAACAAACGTTTTCACCCTTTTTACCCGAAAATTTTGACTTTGGTGGGTTAGGGGCGCTTTTTTGGGATGACGTCAAAATGATGTCATTTTTGTCATGTAGCGGGGTATGGATGTTGACATGGCAGGTGACATGGCATATGATGTGGTGGCTGACATGGCGGGTGACATCATCAAGTGAGGTGGGCATGACGTCAGTAGGGAGGTGGGCGGGTGGTAAGTGGTATTATTGCACCACTTTTGGGGGAAAGTGGTTTCAGGGGAGGGGTCTCTGAACACACTAGGCGCTTGACACAAGTCCTCGGTACGGCGGAAATACCGTCCATCCCCTAGGCGCCATCGTTCGGCAAGTTGGGGCTTCCGAAATCACTGACTACAATCAGATCTGGGAGTGGAAATCGGACGGTTGGCGGGTGATGGAGGTGGCAGTCATTTAGCAATGGGGTACCCGCTTTAATTTTCGCGATTTGTAATGTTTTTTAGTGCATTTTCGAACCTTGGAAAAGTGGGTTTTTTGGGAAAAATGTGTGTTTTTGGATATTTATTTAGCCAGAGGCCAAATAAGTCCTGATGGGCACATGGAGGGTTGTTATTGGCCCCTGGTGGACCAATAACGCCCTAGAAAAATGTTAAAATTTGGCTATAGTTAGCCAAGGGTCAGGGTATTAGAGTTTTTAGAGATTTTTGTGTTTTTATACATAGTAAGGGGGGGGAATGTACATAGGAGCTATATAATAAGGCTAGTAGGTTAATATGATTATGGGGGATGGGTTTGTATGGTTTAGGCTAAGTTTTATAGAGTGAAAACTTAGGCTAGGGGGAATGGAAGGATGACAAGTGGTGAAGTGTAGGAAACTTTGGTAAGATGGAATAAAGACTTTGTACACAATAAATGTGGCTTGTTTTGCCTAGGTAAAACATATTTTCACTTAGTTTTTCCATGGGATGAAGTGGACTAAAGGTAATGAACAGATCTCATTGCCCTTTTGGAGGAATGTTAGTAAGTGTTTCTTGGGAAAATGGAGAGGGGAATTAGTCATGCTCCATTTGTTTTGTAGCCACCTTGCCATGGTACCTTATGATTTTATGAGATGACAACTTGTTCCCACGGAGCAAATTTCCCACAAACCATGTTTCTATACCATCAAAACTGCCTACCCAACCTAGTATACCTAGCATTTTCTCTTCATTTTCATTGGGTGCACTTGAACTAGCAAACCCTGATTCTTCTATTTTCTTTTAGCTTCCCTACTATCTATGTCTACCCTTATTTCTTCCAGGGATCAGATTAAGCTGTTGAGACCCTTTGCTTCTCTGCCTAACTACTTGTCTACCAAGCTTAAACTGTTTGTGCAGATCTTTATTCTTTAGTCTAAGACAAGTGAAATTCAAACATGATCTAGCCAGGATTAAGTTGTCTGGTTAATCATCAATTATGGCAGGAGTTAACCATCTATACATAGTGAAAATTCATCAAAGTATGGAACCTTTGCAACATGAAAAGAATGAATATTTTTGGCACTTCCCCAATCAATCATGAAAAATGAAACCTATTGGTATAGGAAGCTAACAGTGTCTCCACTTGGGGATGTATTTTCCTAGTGAAAAGTCAAGAACAACAGGTCATATGGCCTTATATTTTAGTTCCTTGTTGTATTATGAAATTTATCCTTTGTTGTTCACAAAATGGCTCCTCTGCAATGCCTGTATTTCTCATGAACTCACTCTAAAAATTGCAGCTCTATTTTGGGTACCCTGTTTGATTATTCCTCATCATTTTCACAGCTCTCAAGTCTGATTCTTTAGCTTCTTCTGATATGCTAAAAATGCAATACCCAAAGGTGGCACAATTCCTTGCTTTTTCCTCAAAATTTGTTGTAACTCATTCCTTATCCTATTCCTGTAATAAACTGCAGAAAGTAAAACAGTACTATGTACAAATTAAATTGATGGTATTTTTAACAAGGTGGTTCAAAGTAATGCTTCAGAAATCTGCCATTAACTGGTCCCTCATCTACCTCTATGCCTTCAAGACTCTTTAGAATGTAGGTGTTGTTTCCTTGTACAGTCTGAATGATAAATGGTCCTCTTCATAGGAAATCAAATTTTCCATGTTTTCCCCTATCTTCTCTTCTGGAATCCCATTTTAGAACTTTATCCCCTATGAAGAAGTCGTCTGCTTTGGTTCTTTTATCAAATATCTTTTTAAGCTTTTCTTGTAGGACTTGGGCTCTGCGATAGACCTCTTCTCTTGCCTGCTGCAAGTGAATAGTTTGATTGATCCTTCTCTGAATATCATTAGGTTCTGCTTGTATCTCTTGTAGCAGCTTTATCACTAGGACTCCCAAAGAAGAAGGGAATACTGCCTCCATTCCATAAACCAATTGATAGGGACTGGTCCCAATAGATCTCTTGGTGGTCAATCTGTCTGCCCATAGGACATTCACAAGCTTTTTATGCCAGTTTTTCTTGTTCTCCTCCAAGACTTTCTTAATGATGTTGATCAAGCTCTTGTAGGAGGATTCATCTAGGCCATTACCTTAAGGGTAATAGGTCGTGGAATGGCCCAAGGTAATGTGGTATTTATGATAGAAATTAATCATTTTCTTAGACTTAAAGGCAACAACATTGTCTATAATAATTTTCTCCGGGCATCCAAACCTAGACAAGATGTTGGTTTCAAGGAATTGAATGATTACTGAGTCATTGGCTTGCCTGCAAGGTATGGCCTCTATCCACTTGGTAAAATAGTTTGTAGCAGTCAAAATCCACTTGTGCTAGCCAGAGGATGAAGGGTGGATTTCCCAAATGAAGTCCAAGCCCCATTGTTGAAATGGTTTCTTAGTGGAAATGGGTTTGAGGGGCAGAGGCAACAACTTTTTCTTGCCTTCAAAGATTTGGCATTTGTGGCAAGAAGTTACATATTTTTTCACATCAGCAAATAG
>APFE031560016.1:38254-49526 GCA_000404065.3 Pinus taeda | reverse complement strand
ATAATGAATTTTATTTATAGTAATAGACATATACATAATGATAATAATGAATAAATAGCTGTTAGAGGTCTCGTTAACCGTTACTTGTCAATCTAGCTGTTGGAATGGCCTGTTGTCCCTATTTATTGCATCGCTCAGATTGGATCTTCAACTTGTCCTGACGATGAACCACACTGGTTGGTTCGAAACACGTCGACAAATGGTTTTTATGTGATTTTGCCGAAATTATTCTCTTAACAAGATTATGGATCACAGAAGTCTAAATTCCTTAATTATTTAGCATGATTGACCATCATCAACCATGGTGAGTCATGTTCAACCATGGGAAACCAAAGTCAACCATAATCAATCATGGTCATATTTGGTCAACCATAGTCACAATATTCAATGTTTAAAAGCCATGGTAAACCCATGCTTGACATGGCCAACCATTGTTAATGTGGTCAAATATGGTCAACCATAGCCTTCGATTATCAACAAAGACAACCATAATTTGTCATAGAAAACTATGGTCAACCATGGCCAAATTAGTCAAACCATGTTCACCCATGGTGAACTTGGTTAAGCAATGTGACAAACATCGAAACATGGCAATCATTGTTGCATTGTGAGATACATAGTTGCAATGTTACATTGTCACATTGTGACATAAATCTATCGAATGTCACAATAATGTCACAATGTGAAAAACATTGTCGAAATATTATATTATATTTCAATTTAACCAACATTGCAATACGACATTGCAAAATTATTTAACCACAATGACTAATGTGGTTGATTATGTTCTCCAATGTTTGACTATGATTAACACTCAACACTCTTGGACTTCAGTCACACAAAATCACTTCTTAAAATTATTGATTAATATTAATTGTCAAACATAGTCAATAATATTAATCAAACATAATCAAACAATGTTAACCTCTATAGTCTATGTTTAAATAGTTGACCATGATCAAAATTGGTCAACTTTATGTTTACGTTATTTAACAAAAGTCAAAAGCCACTCATAGTTGTGATTTTTCAATCTACTATATTAGGGTTTGTAATATTGAGCTTATAATATTTGGGTTTATATTATAAAGCTTTAATATTATGATTTTTAATATTAAGGTTTATATATTATCACTTAACATTAATTTTACTATATAGGGTTTATAATAGTTTGTTTTATGATTAGGATTTATAATATTGAGTGTTTAATAGATAGGGTCTAATAATTTAGGGTTTATAATAAATTGAAATATTAATAAATAATTAATATTAATATGTATTTTTAGTAATATTTGTTAATATACTAATAATTAGATATACTAATAATTAATGATTAATGAATAGTAATACTCATTCACATTAGTAAAAAATAGTAAAAGAAAGTTAATTTTTATAGTCCATGTTTAAATAGTTGATCATGATCAAATTTGGTCAACCTTGTGTTCACAATATTTAGCAAAATTAAAATACTACCCATAATTGTCCTTTGTCAATGTATCATATTAGGGTTAATATTTTTTTTTATTTTTGATATTGGGTTGATAATTTAGAATTTAATATTACGACATAATATATATGATTTATAATTAGGATTTATATATTGAGTTTTAATATTGGGTTTAATATTAGGTGGTTTAAATTATTATGGTTTATAATATTAGGTTTGTAATATTGGGTTTAATATTAGATTATAAATATAGGATTTTATAATATTATGTTTAATATTAGGTTTATAATATTGTGATTTAATAGATAGAGGGTTTATAATAATAACCATATAAGCTATTATTATATTATATGTTGATTATGTTATAATTTAAAATATATCCATTGGAATATATATATAGTAAGCTTGGTAGGACTACATCTTCATCATGTCCAACTTCTCATCCCGATTGGGTTGATAGCGCAAGATTTGAACCCAAGGCATCCGATTCAATGAGGCTTCATTTCCACGGCCATGTATAGTTGAGCTACCCCAAGTAAACTATAATATAATATTAATATAATACCGATATAGGTATATAATAATGTCATTTTTATTATCATATAATTATTAATAATCACAAATAAATGTGTTTGATCATGTGTAAAGGTGTCTTTGAGTTTAAATCTCTCCCATATACCTAATAATTATTAATATGGTTGATATAAGCCTATCAACGTATATCAACCATATTTACTAATGTGGTTGTACATATACTCTATATATGCCTATTGGTGTCTATCAAACACCATTAGTAAACGTGGTTGTGCTAATTTCAGTTTTTATTTTCGTAAATGTGAAGAAGGGTCATCTTCCCACCTTTACTCATCATTGATATGATATTTAGTTAATTATGTATTTAATTCTCATGCAATCTTTTATAATTTTTATTAACTCACTTTTTCATTTCATTTACTCATTGCATTGTTAAATTGTGTTTTCCACTCGGTTTAAATGATTATATTTTTAAATTGAGTATTGAGTGTTGAATGTTTGTTTTATTACTCAATAATTACTTTTTTATAAATAGAACGGGTAAAATTTTCATTAGATAAACTGGAAATGGGATAGGTCCCATAGAATCTTGGAGAGCAAGATATCAGAAATGTTCATCATTTTAACCTGAAGAAGCACCTATTGCTACCAACATTATTTACAAATGAGCTTTGAACATAGCTTATACTATATACCTTCTAAAAAAATCCACCATATTCTATAGGCTGACAAAACATATATATAACTTAAAAGGAAACTTCTACCAACTTCTACTAGGTTTGATTTCTACGAAGGCTTCATCCACAGTTGTAACTAGTTCTTCAACACTACTAACCCCAGGTTCCAGGTCTTGAACAACAATGCCCGTAACACCTTCAACATGAGGGAGAAAGCCATCCCAAAATATGAATACTTATTTCAACAACCCAAATATGGCAGTCTCGAAGTTTACTTCAATGTTCTCCACCTTGTGACCCAGACTCATCACGTCTGTACATAGACTCTCCATAGTTTTCTGCAGTAATTCTATTTATTTACCAAGACCTGACAACTGGGCATACACAACTGCCATATTATCATTAATTTATTTTACAATTTCCTTTATCGCATGCTTGTAGGATCTATCAACCATGTCCTCTAAATTCCCGTTGTGACCCAACCCAACTTCGTCATCACTTCTATTACTTGCAGATGCCATTTTCTTGGCGATTTTACCATGAACGAATAAGATCCTATGATTAACCATCCACGACTAGATGCTATAAATAATAGCCTAGTTCATCCTGACATTCATTCCAGTCTTATCTTTCATTAATGAGAATTAAATCTGAATCATGGTGTAACAACTACCCTCCATGTCCTCCACTGTCAAAACAAGCCTGAGTGAATTGTGATGGTACCTACCCAACCCACGAATGGAATTGTATTAAATATTTAGGAAAATAATCAAGGACACATCTCCCACATATCACAGATCATGGCCTTTGAATTTTAGTTGTCACACTCATTCCATTTCTTCCTACCAACCTCCCCTACTCTCAACACAATGCAAAATGCCATCGGGAAGTTGACCTTAATAAATGCTTGGATTGATGCGTTGCAGACCCATACCCAAGTTGTACTGCATTGGTATGAAATATTTATATTGAATCAAGGGATGTGACATATTCTAACGGAGTGGTTTATTTGTAAGGATCCTTTGTATAAATCCACCCCGATGTTGGCTTGTGCGTTCGTGACATGGTTGTTTTCCCACAATACATGGAACATTTTAACATTTTCACACTTTTTTAAAAGATAATTTATTCTAATAATGATTGGGGAGGATTTAGATTCCAGGAGATTCTCATTCTTAGTGAACTTCAAGCATTATTGGATTACCATAAGAGAATCACCAATGATTATCAAGTTCCTGATACCCTTAGAGATGTTGATGTTTAGACTCTGCCAAAGAGAAATAGCTTATGCTTGATTGTTCATGTAGTTGCCTATTCCCCATGCGAACTTTAATTCTATATTTTCTTCAAGGTTTACTATCATCCCTCCCTCTCTAGCCTCCGTGGGGTTACCTTTCAAAGCTCTATCAAAATACAACTAGACCTTACCCATATTTCTTTGTCATTCTACAAAATCTTCCCTTTTCAGTATGATATAGAAGGGAAGGACGACATGAGACTTTGATAATGGGGCTTGGGAGTTAGAAGAGAAGATTCTAAGCCGCTCTTTTTCATTTATAGATAAAATCCTTCATTTACGAGACTTCAAATCCCCTAGAAGATATAACCTCGAAGAGAATCATCATTCCTTTGATTGTCGGGGTTTTTGGATTATAACAC
Organism: Pinus taeda; assembly: GCA_000404065.3. Lineage (NCBI taxonomy): Eukaryota > Viridiplantae > Streptophyta > Pinopsida > Pinales > Pinaceae > Pinus > Pinus taeda. Next base: position 45,212 of record APFE031560016.1, on the reverse strand, counting down.
TTAACATGAAATATTACCTGATTTCGGCAAAGCCAAACCGATCAACATATGTATTTGGGAATTTCCATCCAACATTGCCTTAAAAGAGAGTTTAGGGAACATAGAAATTTATGCTTCCATTAAATAAACATATCGTTCCAATCCTTAGCAATGGGGAAAGGGGTGGGAGGAACAAGGGGTGCTAATGGAAATTTCTAGGTATCCACAAAAAATGGGTATTGGAAAAATAAATGCTTGATAGTTTCCTTTGAATTACCACATAAAATACATCAGGAGGGGCCGATAATGTTTCTTTTCCATAAGTTTTCTCCTGTAAGGATTTTCTCGTGAACCTTTTCCCAACATAATATATTAGTCTTAGGGAGGCCATCACCGTTCCAAATATTTCCACAAATTTTATATGGAGGGGGGGAGGAAGGATTCTTCATTAACTAGAGTGTAAACATGTTTGACTGAATATGTTTTTTTGATTTTCCACCCAACAAAGAAAAACTATATAATTTTCTTGTTATGATAGGAGAAGACCCTTTTGGACTATTAATCATAGAATGCCAATGCTTTAGTAGGTGAGTGGGAGGTTTAGTGGAAAACATATACACCATACACCATAATCATCCCAACAAGAAATATCCGCTAGATAAGAAAAAACATTCTCTTCCATCCAACCTGAGAATTCCGGGACGAGATCAGATGGGGGAGAGAGATCTGTCCAAATTTGGATGTGTTTTCAATTTCTTGACTACTAGCCAAGATGATTCAGAATGAGAAATGATAAAGGTTTACACAATATCGAAATTTTTGAACCTTTACCTTCCGATAATTCTCCTTCCAGTCTAATAAGTCAATTTTAATGGAAATATTTTCTTGTAGAGGCCTTTTTCTACTACTTGTTGGAGTTTGAGAGAAGCCTCCAAACTAGTTTTTCCCTCAAGGCCAGATTCATAAGTTATGGATCCTTGATTGTTAATCATCCCATGCTCTGTGGTTGTTTCACCAAATTCTAGTTGACAATATGGAAGTTTTGATCATTACTCTTGCCCCCTTTCCATAAAAAAATCTGAATTAGCCTGCTTATTTGTTGGTAAATGTAAGATGGTGCTAAAATACCATCTCCTAGCTACACTGAAAGAGAGGAGACAACAAATTTTATGAGGATAAATTTCCTAGCCAAATTTTAATTTGAAGGGGTTTGAGGAGGAAGGAATAATGTTATTCGCCACAAAACCTCGATTCTTTGGTATCGTTCCTTTTCCTTTAAGAGTTATTTTTGGTTTCTGCCATTACCCCTCCTGAACTACTGAAGCATCCATACTTTTATCTTTCCTGGCCTTGGCATAGTCTCTGGAAAAATGATCGTAATTGTGGCAGTGTCTTCATTTAAATGGAATTTTTTCATAGTCTAGAACTTGTTTGTGATTCCATTCTCCCAGATTTAGATTGATTTTAGCCAACAAACCCTTATCCATATATACTTTTACACATATCTTAGCACAGGAAATTGGGAGCCTTTGGATTCAGACTTGTCCAAGTATTTCCCTACCCCATTACCAATAGCCCAAAGATAGTCATCACTTTGGAATGAGAGTGGAAGGCACAAAAGCCTGACCCATACTGGAATAGTAGTAGGAATTTCCTCGTTAATATTGAAGTCAAAGGTCAATTTGTTCAAATACATCTCTTTGGAGCCAAAGAACTATGGCTCATTTCAGAATACCACATCTCTATCCTCTTTTAACTCAAATAGGAAAATGAACCCATTGCCTACCACATAGAGGGTTATCTCACCCTTCATCACAGGATTCCAAGTTTTCCCTATCTGGACTTCCATTGACCTTAGGTAATTCCACATACCCATGAATTTACCTATCAAATATATCTTGACATAAGCAAGGGAGGTTCAACTTGCCCCATCCAATAAGGAAATGTTCTTAACTTCATCATTTTGCTTAATGAACTTGGACGCAGTAATTGACGGATGCACACACTCAGGAAGGAAGTCCACTAAAGATTGGAAGGAAACATCAATAGAGGAGTCAAGTGGAGGGTGGGTCTTCCCCTCCTCGAAGGCCATTGGAACAACTGAAAAAGATAACTATCGCGACTCTCAAACTAGGACTTGTACTCCCATCAATCCTAGAAACATTGATTACTCAATAATTATTATTACTAGTTGAATATGAATATTTTGACAATTCATTGTTTATTATTAGTAACTGAGTGTGACTACTTCAACATTCACTTTGATAATTATCACACCCTCACATGAAAGGTATATTTTCTAAGTTTTATCCAATTGAATTTCAATCCAAATCCAAAATAAGTGAAAAAAATAGTCACATAGGCAGATATTTTTTTTAAGTTTCCATATATCCATTAGTGTATGTAATGGTATTATAAGACAGGATAAATCTTAGTCTAATAATGTCTTGTGTGTTCCTTTCCTACCCTTAATTTGTTGCTAAGCAGATACATACATACAGATAGATACATTATCATAGAAAAATATATTACCAATGTAATGTTTTTTATATTATAACAAGCTTTTTATCATTCAATTGTAAATAAAAATAAAATACCAATTTTTTTTAATAATTAAAAAATAATACAAATTGATTAATTAGTCTTCCATAAAAATAGTTATTTTAAAAATTCATAATACAATATTTAATAATCAAAATAAGAATAATAAAAACCATGTTAATTAAATAAAATAACAAAAAAAAAAATCTACACAACACCATATAATATATATATATATAAGCAACTCACAATCATTTAAAAAAAAGGATATTGCAAGTATAGTATTTGGCTACACTTTATTATTCATATAACCACATCAAAACTCACAAAATTATTACTATCACCAATTCCGCGAACTTGTATAATAAAAATAATAAATTACAATCACAAAAATTTTAAAAACCTCAAATCTTAATAGTGGGAATGAATTTGGTCTTCGATTAATATGATTACACGTGCATTCAAGTTCAACATCTTGAAAGCTAAAATAAATCTTATAACATAGAATTTATTAAAAATTACGTTTAATAATTACTTAAAATTGTGGCCTTCTCTTTGTATTTGTGTAAAGTAGCCTTAAAAAATACAAAATAAGGCCTCGGCCAATCCCACTTCTGCGTCCTCAAACTTTATGTTAATAAATTCAAGTATCTTGATATCTTTTTAGTCTTATTATCTATAATAAAAATAAAGCATAATTTTTGGAATCATGTTTCAAATTGGAAATTTAGAAGATAATAATCTTTTTATTACTATTAAATATATAATATATATATATATAATATATAAGAATAAGCTAGTAAATTTTTTGTGTAAAATTAATTTTCTAATTAGAAAATAAATTTCGTTATTCAAGTTAGATATTAAAATTTATTTTAATGATAAGAATATAATCAATTTGGTATATTAATAAAACAAAATTAAAAAATCATAGGGGTAAAACATATAATATCCAACACCTAAATTTTAATATTTTGCATTTCGACTTTAATTTTTAGATAAAATATAAAATGCAAAACATGTTAAAACACTTTTGGTGTATCAATGGCTATTAAAAAAAACTTTATGCAAAGTTTAAAGAATAAATAACTATATGATTTTTCCTAAATTTGTGCCAACATTGTGACCATCAATGTAAACGTTTATGTAGCACAAAATCAAAAGACTCACTAGTCTTCTATAAAAGTCTTGTGTTTTTCTATTATAAGTGAACTTGTGTAGAGAAATCCACAATGACACATATTGGTAGGTGAACTTTTAAACTTTTGGCACATATTGGTAGGTGAAGTTTTAAACTTTTGATGAGTTTTAAAAGTAAATTTAGCCCATTAATTAATGAACCAAATGAAATTTATTCACTTAGAATTTTTTTGGATTATTTTTGGTAAACCTGCCTAGATCCATATTAACACTGGATCTATCAAGTGCCGAGAGGGATAAAATCTCTCGAGGTGTAAAACTTGAGGAAAGATTTTCACCTCGAGAGATTTGATCCCTCTTGGTGCTTGATAGATCCAGTGTTAAGATGGATCTAGGTTGGATTCAGTCGTGTTTGGTCATACAAAATTTGTTGAACATCTAATTATTTTGATCATTTTAAATAAGCTAAATATGTCTAAGATTAATTTGGTCAATTTATTTTAAAATTTTCTTAGTTACCTCAATTTGTTGAGATGAGAGAGACTCTTAGTAACTTGAATGATGAAAAAAATAATTGAGAGCAAAGTGTCAATGTAACAATTTTGATTGACAAAAAGTATGAATAATAAGAATATAGTTAATTACAAACAATCTTCAGTGTGATCAATCTGGAACTATTTTCTTCTACCATTTTCTTCTACTATTCCTATTTTCAAGCCTATTAGTTTTTCAATTTTCTCATATCGATCATATGAAAAGAGTAGTTGGAATCATAGGCCATTCAAATATTTAACTTGAGCTACTGTAGTAAACAACATGCCTTGTCTCTATTGTTGTCCAATATTAATAGTATTTTTCTCCAAATTCAATCATTGTGACTTATGGAGTGTTAAACCCCAAATAATTTTCAATGGTACTTATTTTCTATTACCGCGTTTGAATGCAAAGTAATTAACAATGTTGAATGATGGAAAATGGGAATAATGAGAATGTAGCCAATTATAAATAGTTTATAGTTTCAAGAAGCAAACATTTTGGGTAAGAAATCATTTTATATAGGATGAAAATAAGTATTGTATTTATGGTTGAATTGTTATAACACATAAGTCAATGCACATCGTGAATAAATTTTATGTGTTTACACAAAGAAAGTGTGTATGTTTTGGGGGTTAGAAGGAGAGACAAGGTGTGTTTGTTTTGGGGTTGAGAAGAAGAGACAAGGGGATATACAGATATATATGGGGGGGAGGAGAGAGGTAAGAAGAGAGAGGAAAATACAAGGAGGTAGGAAGAGATATAGATGCGAAGAGAGAAATGTTAGAGAGAGAGAAAGAAGGGGAAGAGAGAGAGAGGGAGGGGAAAGGGAGGGATGGAGAGAGATATATATAGATATGGAGAGATCTCTCTCTCTCTATATATGGAGAGAGAGTGTGTATGTTTAGTGGGTGAGATAGAGACATAGAGAAGGGGAGACAATGGGAGATAAAGATATATATGGAGGAGGCAAATATGTGCTTACACTTAAATCAATGCAAACTATTAATCTAATTACTTTGAAATTAATGTACATCATACATCTAGTTGCATAAAATCATAAATCAAAATTTACACTAGAGTCAATGCATCTATTGCAAAAAACCAAATAGGGTTAGAAATCAACATCTATACTGAAATAAATGCATCTGGTGCAAGCAATCAAATAGGATTAGAAATCAATATCTACACTGAAACCAATGCATCTAATGCAAGCAATCAAATATCAGTAGAAATTAACATCTATGTTGAAATCAATGCATCTAGTGTAAGGTATTAAATAGGATTAGAAATCAACATCTACAATGAAATCAATGCATCTAGTGCAAACGATCAAATAAGATTAGAAATCAATATCTACATTGAAACCAATGCATCATGTGAAAGTTTCCGGTCCTATGAGTGCATGATAATATCACCTATCACCAACTAAAACCCCGCAAAAAGAATTAAAGTGAACGTAACCGCCCAGATACAGAAATATGTAGAAGTGTCCACGATTTTACCCCACCTAGGACGACTCCATCGCTAGAGAGCTAGATGGGGAGCAGACACTCAATCTTGTTCTATTACATAGGATTTTTTCCAGTACGTAAAATGAGACCACTTCCGAATAGGTTCATTGCTCTGGCCCAGAATCAAATAGGGGTAGAAATCAAGATTGACACTAAAATCAAAACACCTAGTGTAAGGTATTAAATAGGATTATAAATCGACATCTACACTGAAATGAATGCATATAGTGCATGTGATCAAATAGGATTAGAAATAAAAAACTACATTGAAATCAATACATCTATTTTAGTGTAAATCCAAAATATTCATGACTTTCTAGATATAAATACTATGTCTGTATTTGTCTCTATGTGTCTCTTTCTTCTTCCCTCTCTCTTCACCTTCCATTATGTGTCTATCTCCCTCCCCTTCTCCTTCTCTCTTTTCCCTTCCCTTTCTTCCCTGTCTCTCTCTATCTGCCTCTCCCTCCCTTTCTCTATATTTCTCTTCTTCACTCTCTCCCCCTTCCATCTATATCTATACCACTCTCCATATCTCCTTATTTTTCTCTCTATATGAACCCCCTAAGCACGTGTTATTCTCTCTATCTCTCTCCCCATATTTATCTATCTTTCCCTCTTCCTCTCTCTCTCTCTCTCTCTCTCTCTCTCTCTCTCTCTCCCTCTCCCTCTCTCTCTCTCTCTCTCTCTCTCAATATCTCTATCTCCCATATATCTCTCTTCCTCTCTCATCTTCCCTCTCCCCCACCTCATTTATATCTCTATCTCCCCTTGTCTCTCCTTCTCACCCCCAAAACATACACACTCTCTCTCCATATCTATCTATCTCTCTCTCCCTCCCTCTTCCTCTACCTCTCTCTCTTCACCTTCTATCTCTCTCTATTGCTCTTCTCTCTTCCTCGCTGACTCTCCATCTCTCCTCTGCTACTCCCTCTCCACCTTTCTCTCTCTATATATTTCTTCCCCTTCCAACTCCATATCTCTCTCCTCTCTCTCAAGTCCTCTCTCTTTTTCCTACCTCTCTCTCCCCTTCTCTCCCACCTCCCTTCATCTGTCCCCCCACCATACACACTCTCTCTCCACCCTCCAACTATGCCACTATATCCATCCTTCTCTCTTTCCCCCTCTCTCCCTCCATATCTATGTCTCCCTGTCTCTCTCTTCCCCTTCTTTCCATATCTTTTTCCTCTCCTTTTCTCTCTCTTCCCTCATATCCTCTATCCCTCATTTGATCATCATATCTCCCTTGT
>APFE031560016.1:4368-38234 GCA_000404065.3 Pinus taeda | reverse complement strand
TTTAATAAAGTATCTAAATTAAAAAAAAAAACATAATTGGTCGTAAAATATTAAACCTATATTTTGGATCAATCATGTTAAAGAAAATACAATAATAAAACTTAAAATAATCATGCACTATCTTTCCTCTATCATTGTTAATCACTTTTCTTTCTCACTTCGCTTGGATCATTGGTTAAAATGCATTTATCTTGGTTCTTTATAATATTATTTATATTATATAAATTTCACATCTGTATATATAAAAGTATTCTCATTTTTTAATTTATTAAAACTTCCATTGGATCGAGTCTATGGGAATATTGTTAGTAGATGTCAGAATGGAGGGTTTAGAAACACCTCAAAAGTAATTATAAAATTTTTTCTCTTAGATTTAATTAAATAATGCTATAAAATTAAACTAAAATAAAGCATTTGTAAAGTATTTTGATTTTGAAAAAAGCTATGGTTTTTGGGCATGTGGTATTGATAAGCCATGGTATTGGCCCATGGTATTGTAACATAATAATTAAAATCCTAGATCCATAACATAATAATCAAAAGTCTAGATGTTCCATGGTATTGGTAAACCATGGTAGTAGCTCATGGTATTATAATTTTCTTCCCTCTCCCTCTCTATCCTTGTCTTGTTGGTATTGGCCCATAGTATTGTAAAAAACCCCACTTAGAAGTTAATAATATCCATGGTAAATATTCATGATTAAAAATCTTGTCATATTGTAAATATTAAAAAGTGAATCGGGTGAGGGAAAATATTACATAAAATATAATATTACAATATTATATGCTACCCAGCCCCACGGGGGTAGGCGAGTTGGTAAGCACAATGCTGTGAAGTTCATTAGAAAAGGGGGCTCCATACTGAAGGTCATGAGTTCAAATCCCCTGAACTAGCCCAAAGTTGCGGAGAGGGATGGCACAGTTTCCCAGGGCTTCTAGTGGTAGTGGTCATGAGTTCAAATCCCCTAGACTAGCCCAAAGTTGTGGAGAGGGATGGCGCAGTTTCCCAGGGCTTATAGTGGTAGTGGTCAGAATCGACCCCGTGTAATGCCAGTTGTGAGGTTGCTCCAATTCTCGATTCCTTTGTAATACTGAAGGTCATGAGTTCGAATCCCCTGGACTAGCCCAAAGTTGTGGAGAGGGATGGCGCAGTTTCCTAGGGCTTATAGTGGTAGTGGTCAGAATCGACCCCGTGTAATGCCAGTTGTGAGGTTTCTCTAGTTCTCGATTCCTTTGTAATACTGAAGGTCATGAGTTCGAATCCCCTGGACTAGCCCAAAGTTGTGGAGAGGGATGGCGCAGTTTCCTAGGGCTTATAGTGGTAGTGGTCAGAATTGACCCCGTGTAATGCCAGTTGTGAGGTTGCTCCAGTTCTCGATTCCTTTGTAATACTGAAGGTCATGAGTTCAAATCCCCTGGACTAGCCCAAAGTTGTGGAGAGGGATGGCGCAGTTTCTGAGGGCTTATAGTGGTAGTGGTCAGAATCGACCCCGTGTAATGCCAGCTGTGAGGTTGCTCCAGTTCCCGATTCCTTTGTAATAAAAAAAATACAGTATTATATGCTACCCAATATTTATAACCACCCCCACCTAATAAATAGTGGCTAGGGGTGGGGAGAAATACTAATTAAAATGTAATATTATTAAATTTTACCTAATATTTCCCCTCACTCCTACTAATTTTATAGTTGAGTTTGTTTAATTTTAAATTATAGTTATAAAGAAAAATTACAATAAGAAGTGGGCGCGACACCCCACCATAAATATTACATTCTATTCAATATAGCCCCTCACTTCTCCTACTAACTTTATAGTTCAGTTTGTTTACATTTAAATTATAAATAAAGAAAAATTACAATAAGAAGTGGACAGTGGAGGGGAAATATTGGGTAAAATGTAATATTACAGTATTATATTTTATCCAATATAACTTAGTAAAAAGTGAATGGAGGTAGGCAAAAATATTAGATAAAATGTAATGATTACATTTTTCCTAATATTTCACCACCTGTGCAGACACCAACATATCAATAAAAAAGTTTTACCTTTATAGGCTACATTGATTCGATGCCATCATTTTCTATGACTAATTATATATCTAAATATAAAATTAAACTAACATGAATCTAGGCTAGTTTAATCTCCCCTTAAATAGATTATATTCGGAATTCCATGAGTCAATACCATGGATATTTAAAACCATGGGTCGATACTATGAGTCATTTCTATTTTTTTTATTTTTTTATTTTGTTATTTTAATTTTATTTTCACCAAGTTACAATGTTTACATTACATTAAGTTACACATCTCTACCATATTTTAATTTTATTTTGACCTAGTCAAAATGTTAACATTATATTACTTTAAGTTACACATTTCTAGCATACTATAGACATTAGATCTCTTCTCAATGAATAATTTTTTTTTTTTCCGAAAGAAAAGATCAAAAACTTTTTATTAAGGAAACATAAAAAGTTTTACAATTCGACTATCTTCTTCATCCCATCAAGGGGCAGCAAGTTAGCATTTTAGACATCCCAAGAAACCGAGGGAAGTCATACAAGAGTTTCAATGGACAGTTCATATCAGTCATGATAGATGGGCTCAGATACCATCCGATCCGCAAGCATAACAGGAACCACCAAAAACAAAGAAAACGTGGAATAGAGAGCCCTGCCACTGTTTATAGCACATAAACGAGAATTTGGATAGAGAGGCCTCCTTCCAGGAAGGAAAAAAGCCTCATACATAAATACATCCTGATCAAACTGACATATGAAAATAGCATAGAAACAGAGACATCCCGACTACATTCAGGAAGATGCCGAAAACAAAAACAGAACGATCATGTCGTCCCATATGGAATCGCCGCAATAATCCATGATCCAGAAGCCAAAATAAGTCTGAAGACGAGCGATAAATAAGAGGGAAACATCATGCTGGAGGGGCAAAAGGAGGGAGTTGTGAATGAAAAGTCTGCCCCTGTCTCATTTCCTCTATGGACCAGCTGCCCAAAACTTGTTGTAAGCCTGTTTTAGAAAGCTGATCTGCAATTGTGTTTTTTTCCCTGTAAATATGACAAATAGAGATGTTGTAAAAATGGGATTTTAAAGACATAATTTCATCTAAAACAACCTTCAAGATCTGATTTTGGCATGAAGATTTCCCATTCACCCAATTGATAACATTCATGGAGTCTCCATAGATTTGAATTCGAAAGATGTTCTTTTGCAAGGACCAACACATGAGAAGGCGAAGAGCAACCAGTACTGCGAATCTTCTCAATGAATAAATTACATTTATCCCTCATACTAAAAAGTAATTTTTTTTTTTAATTACTTTATCTCATTATATAAAGTTTGATGTAAAATAAAAGTGAAAATTCAAGTATTTAAAAATGACTTACATTGATTTTTAAAGTAATGTTATTATTTTTTTTAAAGTAATGATATGCACAACATCTATTGCATATACATATATTAAAAATAACGTTATCGGACACACACACAAATATGAAAACATCCACACACACATATGACAACATTTCCCTCATGTATCGGGGCTTGGTGCATAAGAGAAGTGAAAACAAAAAAACTAATTTCTATGTAAATCAATAAAAACTTGAATTCCAAAATTAATATTTACGATAAGAAATGAAATTAAAATAAAATATTGTCCTTAAAATTTATAGAAAAATTTTAAGGTGGGTAGAGGTCTTAATAAAACTCTCCTTTAAGATAAGCGTTGGTTCTATTAAGACAAAAATCTTTGTCTTGGCAAGGCATCCAAGGTTTAGCTTAATGTGTTCTCATTGCACCTTGTGTTTTAGATGAATGAGGATTCATATTTAGCCTTAAAAAGTGGTTGTATCTATAAATCCATAATATCAAGTCTTGTTATTGGTTGTAACTATAAGTCCATAATATGAAGTCTTGTTATTGGATGTAGCTACAAGTCCATAATATGAAGTTATTTCATGACAGAGATCTTCCTCATATACTAATGTACTACCACAATGTTGTTATACACAAGGAATGTTAAAGATTCATGTTGTTTATTCATATCCTCTTTGCATTGCTTCTATGTCAATGAGAATCCATAGCCCTAATGTAGATACCTGCATGTCCAAATTGGTATACAATGTCTTTTATGTAGAAATTTCACTTGTAGAACAAATTGATATATGCAATGTCCTAAAGCATAATACATGCTCTACTTCTACAAAACATTAAGCGGAAGAATAATCGAATTCATGAGAAACATCAAGTAGAAATATGCATAATTGATCAAGAGAAATAATCACACATAACACAAGATATATCCAGGGGAAAGCACCAGCATAAAACCCTAACCATGTATTATCAATCAAGTGTAGATCCTCAACAACATACAAAAAGAATCAGCTCAATAGCTATCCTTCTCTCTCTGTAATCAGGAGATCCTGATGATCTTCAATAAGAAGATGAAAATCATGGACTACCTAGGCATCAATATATAGGCCACAAGTCCTCCAATCTCCTATAATAGATCCTTCTCCATGTAGGGAATACTTACTAGAAATATCCAAGCATCTCATAGTACATTGTCCCACATATGATCTCAACTGGGTCTCTGACAAAACTAACATGCAACATTTATCTATGAGTGAATCCTTAGTTATCTAAAATAATAGTTGTCACATGCATGCAAGCATTAACAAACTATATTTTATTATTTTAACAACTTGTTAGAATAATCTAACTGAACTTGACTAGTTATAACTAAGTCAACTGATTCTGTCATTATAGAACTCATACTTATTCCCTTAATCAGCGGAGGAAATTAAGGATAAATTCCCCAATCAGTGGGACAACTCATGTGCATACTCACAAAGACTTCAAATTTGAATTTCCTTAACTAATTAACTCAACTAAATTAATTAATTAATATTTTCAACTGCTGTTAAGACAAAAATTAATTTTACTTCCTATAGATAGACTAGAGACTGCTATAAATAGGAAGGAACCCAGAAATGCTATTTTTAGAGCTTTTTATCTTTAATAGTTTCACCTCTCACCCAATGTGGCCAATGACTACACTAGCCAAACTGCTATTCTTAGACATGTTATTTTTAGAAGGTCTATTTTTAGCACATTCTAAATTTAACATTTCTTGTTGCACATTTTTCAACACTCCATCTCAACAAGAAAGGCTTCCTATTGAACCCAATACTATAATTTTGGAATGTTCTACATGCAACACATCTACCCAATCCACTTGCTCCAATAAAACTTGGAACAAAAACACTCCCAACTGACCACTCTATTGGGCTAGGAACATACTCTGATTCTGAAGCTCCACCTGCTGCTGACAAGTGCTCCCTCTCTCACATTTGCGCTACTACAACATCTCCATGCATCTCACACCATTGCACACCTCTCCGTGCCACCTAGCACTGTGAAAAACACTTGTGCCTCTCACATTGTTGCAGCCTGCTAGTTATGTGTTGTCCTAGGATTCCATGCAGTGTCACTCTCTTTGCCACTCCATCCACATCTGTCTCTACCCAATCAGTCAGTTCCTGCTACTCCACATCGGGGCTCCTATAGCAAGTTCTCATCCAAGAGGTTGGGTACCTCAAGGATCCTACCCCTCCTCCTTGGGACAATCACTCTATATCGCCCCACCTCCTACCTGGAGGTATAGCTGCATGTGATCCCTCAGCCCACCTGGCTCGAAGTTTCACCCTACTGGAGGTCTCTGCATGAGTAGATGTCTCTACTTGATCTCCACTCATCTTCCCCTATTGTGGCGACTCCACAACCTCTTGAAGTTTCTACACCAATCGTGGCTCCTCCAAAATCGTCTAAGACTTCTTCTAGCTCTACATGTTGAGAGGTAATATACCCTCCCTCTCAACCACCAAGTCTCCATCAGTTGCCTTGCTACTCAAGGCTTTGCATGCATCTTGAATCTCAAGAGCATACAGGTTCTTGACCTGTGAACCAATCTGCTTCACCTGTCTAGTTATGATGTGTCTAAGGAAAACCTTTCCCTTACTGAAGACTACATCATAGCCTCTATCTTCCAGCATCGCGATCGACACCAAGTTTCTCTTTAGTCTTGGTACATACTTTACATTGGTCAAGGTAAGGCAAGATCCATGCTCCCTCTGAAAAATAATCGTGCCTACACCTGAGACACTATACTTCTCATCATTACCCATCATTATGAGTATTTGGAGATCTTTCTCCTCCAAAGTACTAAACAAACTCTTGTCACCTATCATTTGGAAAGAAGCTCCATTGTCAAGGAACCAACCACTTCCCATCATGGATGAAACCATGCCTGTGAAGAGTGTAAAATCCAACTCAAATTGTGAAGTAAGTGCCTCACCTTTAGATCCTTCCCTGGGTCCCTTCTTGGATTTCCTCCGTGGATAATTTGTAGCATAATGGCCCACATCACGACAACGAAAGCATCACACTTTTGATTTGTCAACCTTCTTCCCATCATTGGAAGAACTGGATTCAGAAAGAGAAACCTTCTCCTTCCCCTTCTTTTCCTTACTCGTTAAGGCACAATTCTCCTCATCTTGCATGGATGAACTGCCTCTGGTGCTTCGTCTGATCTCCTCCTGCATCAAATCCGACCATAGTAGTTCCCAATTTGGCAGTTTCTACCTTCCATTCACCAAGTCCTAGTAGGTATGCCAGCTCTTAGGAAGGCCAAGGAGTGCTAGACTTACCATATCCTCATCTGATGTCACGACCCCTACACTTGCGAGCTCATCCCTGAATGTGATGAGCTTGGTCATATACATAGAGATCGTCCCATCCCTTCCACACTTGATCTGTCGAAGTTTTTCCTTCAGTGGTCGCTTCCTTTGATCACTGTTATTCTAATATAAATCTTTCAATGTTTTCCACATTGCATGCGAAGTCTCCTTCCCATGGAGGCTTGAGACAATGTGATATCGTACTCCCTCCACAATAATTTTCCTAGCTATAGCCACACACTTCCTCCATTGCACCTGCTCAGTCTTGTGATAAGCTTAGGGATTTCTTGATCAATGAAATCCTTAAGACCATTATCTTCCAAAACTGCCTCCATGCGATCCTTCCAAGCTATATAGCTTGAGCTACCATCAAGGGCATATTCAAGCCTCAAACCATAGAATGCCATCAATGAAATAGATGTGACAAGAACTTGAGATCTATATCCTGAATAATAAACTTTCAATTTCTCCTGCTAGTATACTGTTCTTTCTTGATCACCTGTGCCCTGATACCATGTAGAAATTTCACCTGTAGAACAAACCAATATATGCAATGTCCTAAAGCATAATACTTGTTCTACTTCTACAAAACATTAAGCGGAATCATAATCGAGTTCATGAGCAACACCAAGTAGAAACATGCATAACTGATCAAGAGAAATAATCATACATAACACAAGATATATTCAGGGGAAAGCACCAGCATAAAACCCCAACCATGCATTATCAATCAAGTGTAGATCCTCAACAACATACAAAAAGAATCAACTCAATAGATATCCTTCTCTCTCTGTAATCAAAAGTTCCTGATGATCTTCAACCAAAAGATGAAAATCATGGACTACCTAGGCATCAATACATTGGCCATAAGTCCTCCAATCTCCTCTAATAGATCCTTCTCCATGCAAGGAATACTTACTAGAAATATCCAAGCATCTGATAGTACACTGTCCCACATCTGATCTCAACTGGGTCTCTGACAGAACTGACATGTAATAGTTATCTATGAGTGAATCCTTAGTTATCTAAAATAATAGCTGTCACATGCATGTAAGCATTAACAACCTAAGTTTTATTATTTTAACAACTTGTTAAAATAATCTAATTGGACTTGACTAGTTAGAACTAAGTCAATTGATTCTCTCATTATAGAACTCATACTTATTCCCTTAATCAGTGGAGGAAATTTAAGGATAAATTCCTCAATCAATGGGACAACTCATGTGCATGCTCACAAAGACTTCAAATTCGAATTTCCTTAACTAATTAACTCAACTAAATTAATTAATTAATATTTCCAATTTCTCTTAAGACCAAAATTAATTTTACTTCCTATAGATAGACTAGGGACTGCTATAAATAGGAAGGGACCCATAAATGTTATTTTTAGAACTTTCTATTTATAGCAGTTTCACCTCTCACTCAATGTGGCCAATGACTTCACTTGCCAAACTACCTTTTTTAGATGTGCTATTTTTAGCACATTCTAAATTTAACATTTCTTGTTGCACATTTTTCAACATTTTACAAATCTTTACTTTTGAATTTTCTTTTTAGACAATAATAGACTGGGAAAGTTAATAATCCTTTGATGGCATGTGGGATGATACATTTTAGCAGAGAATTGTTTTACATAAAGTCCATTTTAATAATAACCATCTTCCATATGAATAACACATTAAGAAATCCATTAGATTCTAAGTGAAACATCCATCATTATTAACTGCCTAGATGGAGACTTTAAGATAACTAGTAGCCTAGCTAGAATTGGTCTTAAGTTTCTCGTAAACATCCACTATTCAAGTAGTATTGCACCATTGCATTGATAAGTGAGATACTAGGCTGAGGTAATGCAAATACATTTCAAATCAGTATCTTTCCCATTGGACTTAGAGTGGGTTTCCATGATTCCAATAGCTATGCTTAATGATCTTAAACAATGAATGTACTTATAACAATAGACTAGTTTATGAGAAATGATACAATGAACATTTTTTGCATAAGAAACTAAAATACAAACCAAAGTAAATCTATTTATGTACAAATTAACTACATAAAACATAGCTAATTAAAATATCTCCTCATAATTTGGTCATTGATAAGAAGGAGGTTTACATTTCTTTCCGGGTTTTGTAGCCTATACATGCCAAGGTCTCCAACTTAGAAGTTATTTTCTCCTATATATTTATTTTTAAACTTAACAACCTCCGTATGGAAAACAAACTCCTTCTTCTTTCTATTTATTTTCTCCTATTTTGGGTAGGGTATTAAACCTTCCCTAGATGACTTGAAAAATGTTCCCAAGTGAAGTTTCAGATAGTTGGAGATGTGGAAAAAAATATTTGGAAAGAGGATGGCTTCTTTCCCATATAACAAGAAATAAATAGATGTTCCTAGAGACACTTTAGAGTTACTCTATCCACCCATATAAAATTTTGTAAATAATTGTGACAATTCCTCTAGTGGTCAACTATAGTTAATTTTAGGATGTGGATTCAATTCTTGTCAGTGGATTCAACCACACCATTACCCTCAAGGTAATAGCTAGTTGAATATCATAATATGATACCCTTATCTAAAGAAAACTCAATCAAATTTAAAGAATACAAATACATAGTATTATTAAGGAAGGAGTGGTTGGCACATCAAACTTAGTGACCGTATGATGTTGTAGAAAGTGAATTACAACATTTTGTGATGCAGGAGAATCCTTGGTCTTGAGAAATCCTTATCAACAAAATATATGTTTATTTTTGAGTTCGTAGTAAGTGATATTACTCCCATGAATTTTAAGTTGTTGATACTCCTATTATGTTAGCTTTTGATACTCTTATTGTTAAATGAGATTTACGATTGCAGACAAAAGCATCTCCCCTAGGTCGGTGGCTAACCTATAACCACTGGGAGACAAGGAACACAATTCATTTCTTTAAAGTAAATAGATGACAAAGTGAGTCCTTCCTAGAATCATTCTCACACTTCACTCCTTTAGCTTTTGGAAGCTCCAATTCCAGCTTCAAATGCCAAAATTAGAACATGCAGAGTCAGATAACACAATCCAAGAAACTACGATATCTATGTCATATCATCTAAGTACTTCATTCAATATATCAACACGGTGTTGATATAAGTGAAATAAAAACATCACATATAGGAAAACAATTAATTCTTTGCATTAGTTTAAATGGAAGGAGACTAAAACCATAAGTAGTAGTTGATTCTGTAGAAGAGCTCCTCAAAGTTGTTGTCTTGTCCTTTCCTTGTCACAATATGCACCTCCAATCACCCTAAATTCATGAGATGATGACCAATCGCATCAAAAACATAAGGGCATAATCACTCTCCAAAAGCCAACCACCAACCACATAGAAGGCTAGGAATATATAGAGACATAAGGTAAGTTGGGAGTTCTTATCCAATTACCAATTACCAATATAGGGTAAGAGATCTAGCTTTGATGGAGGGATAGGATAAAAGGATAAGTGCTAAAAACTCCAAAATAGGGAAGGATAAGATCCAAATGTTTCATCCAAGGGAAGTAGTTATAAAAATTTCTAGAAACTCCTAGAAGGGGAAGCTTCCAGAATCCTGATCATTCTCCCAAATTTCTAGAACCAACGCAGGTGAAAAGGGAAGTAGCCTGCTTGTGACCAATGTAGGCCATAATGGAGTAATCTATTGGTGAACCCACCCCAGAAGGCTTACAAGGAGCATTGGTCCTCAAACTGGTTCAAATGAAGTAGTTTAGGGCTGAAACTCCAGCAAATGAAAGGTATATGCTTAGGGTTTTGTGCAAGATGGTGACAATGGGGAATAGGATGATGATTGATCCCATTAGGAGGTTCACTGATTGGATGTGACAAAATGGCCTATAAAAAATGCCCTTTAAACATAAAGTTAGAGGTGATGGCTGATGACTGAAGTGCTTTACCTTGTGACAAGTAGGGATCAAGGAAAATCAACAAGATTCATCTGTTACAATAAATTTACAACATGATATCTTTGTTTGCTAAGGGAGGCATACCCATACTCATCCCATAAGCTAAAATAACATGTATAATGATGAAAAGACATGTCCATAGATGCAATTGACAGACCCATGTTTGGATGATTACCTATATGATCATGACCATCATACATTGTGATATTTGCATAATCCTGAAATTGTAGCCCGGATGGTAGAAACTAGATCCAAGGTCTTCTATCTCATTCAAACGACCAACCAATGTATGAGTCTCACCATTTGAATAAATGTGGTGGAGTCAAACATGGTATACACCACCTTATTATTGGCCAATCATTATAAGACATTAATAGATCCAAGAGAAACCACCAATGATGTTAATGGCTCTCAAGGTACCATAGTACAATCCGTATGGTGGGAGTAAATAAGTTGATTTCAAACACCACACAAAATCTTTCAGTCAAAGGCCATTGATGTAAAACTATCGCTGAGAGAAAGGAAACTTTCCATTGATGTATGCAAGCACCAAGGTACCAAAGGTGTGTTTCTAAGTCAAATTCTTGGATGATGTGTTGATGTCGACAAGAAACGACCCATCATAGGATGGCCTTGACATATCCACCATCAATGACATGAAACAAGTATCATGATTGGGACAAAATGATCAAAATAATATTGACATGGTATTGGATCAGGAAAGGAAGACATGAAATGAAGGATTAAGAGTATTGTAGAATAGATCAACTGAATAACTTCTCTTGAACACATCGGTGACACTGAATGGAGTTGGAAACATTGACCAAAAGCCGAAATTGAGGCTCTCAAAATGGTATGATAAGAAAAAGACGATCAGATTACACAACCCAATAGTCATGAAGATGAAGTGGAAGAGTGTCATGTTTAAGAGTGACTCACTACCATTAGAAAAATGGAATCCCTTGGTTTCAAAATTTCCCCAACCATTTTGGTTACTACCTATTTATTTTTTAATAAGTGCAAGGAGAATAACCTATGCTTTATCTATAAGTTCATCTTTCGAATGAATCCCTCTGAGTA
Source organism: Pinus taeda (assembly GCA_000404065.3). NCBI lineage: Eukaryota > Viridiplantae > Streptophyta > Pinopsida > Pinales > Pinaceae > Pinus > Pinus taeda. The sequence continues at coordinate 26,458 of APFE031560016.1, read as the reverse complement.
TATTTAATGAACTCTAGAAGGAGTGGTTCATCCCTACCATAATCGACAAGTCCATAGAAGGTAAAAATAAACATATTTTTCATGTTTACAGAGTTTGGAAAAGAGAAAAATAAAACTCCAGATGTCCCTTTTCATAGGTAGTCCATTAGGTCTGAAAAGGTAGAAAACAATACCCAAGAGAACCTCTTATCGATGTTTGACTAAGGTATTCCTTTTTTGTAGTTAGTTTATCTCAGCCTAGAAAAGGGTTAAACTTATACTGAGTAGACGTCTTTTCATTTACTTTTACGATTTCAAAAATAAAAGTTCTCGACAATATTTTCATTTTTTGGGAGTCTAAAAAGACTTGAAAGATCGTAGGTTTAAAGAGCCCAAACAAGAAATAAAAGTGTACTCTGTGGTCAAAGTAACCTGTTCAAACCTAATGAAAACCTACTAACAACTATCAACCTGTTCAAAACACCACAAGAAGGATTAAACGTAACTATTTCATAGTAAAAATGAAGCATATCTAGGTAAAAACACTACAAATGAATAAAAGAATGAGAAATTGACCATAAATATTCAAAATGACTTCTCATTTTTACCATTTGACATTTTACCTTCAACAGTAAGTATTTGGAGGCCTTTTTCCCTTAATATTTTGTAGCTAATCATGACCAATCTAAGGAACCATTTCAAGTTTCGTCACTTCCAGGTAGGAAATGAAACCTTTCTCTATCTTTCTACAATCCATTTTGTGTTTTCACACAAAATTTTAAGGTTTTGAGGCCCCTAGGGTTCATTAAAAAATGCCTTGGGAAAAATGCACCCCTCTCTTGTTTAAAACTACATTGTACCTAGGTAGAGAAATGTTGTAGGTAGAGGTGCAATGCTCTGGTAATCACTGATGTGGTGCGTTGGGAAAATTTTCCTAAGTTTTTTTTTTTAGTTTGGCCTCAAATTTTGTCAAGTTTTTTGCATGGGAAAGAGCCTAGTTGGTTCCTTGTTGATGTTTCAGGTACCCATTAGCAAAAAATGGCATTCATCTGGAGAGAAATAGAACACGAGGAAAAATATTTAAATGTGGTAAACAACCCTAATACTCATTAACACAAAATTCCATTCATCTGGAGAGAAAGAGAACATGAGGAACAACATTCGAATGCGGAAAACAACCTCTCTACCATCCAGGTGCTAAAACATTGTGGGTTATTGAAATTTCTCTGACTTCCTGGTATGACGTAAAAAATGGAAATGTTGAAGTACCTTGTCCCTTCATGGAATATTTAGGCACATGCATTCAAGTTTGGGGAGAATCTTCTCAAGATACAGGTAGAGGATATTTAATTTATGATAGGATTCTCAAAGTGAATAGCCAGTGTCTCTCTTCTAGGTGGAAGAAGTGGCACCAAGATGGTGAAAGACTATATCTCTACCTATTGTAGACCTCAAGCCCTTCGTACTAGGGTTGGAAAGATCAACATCAAGGATGTAACCCAATTACCTCTGAGACTGATCTTGTTCATTATTGCAAGATTGGTAGGCAGCACAACACTACACGTATCAAGAAAATCATACATGTAGTATGGGATAGAGTGTCTAGAGCTGATAATATTCAACTTGGAGTGAGGTTGTCTTGGTCAATTTGAAGGAACAACCTACTAAATCAAAGGAGGGGAAGTTGAAGAACTTTGGCTATGGCATGATCTTAGTCTCTTTTTTCTAGAGTGGGTACCATTACTTCAGCCTCATCAGGTTCTACTTGAGCCCATTGATTCAAGGATCCCACAGATGAGGAGGTGGATAGACCACATGAGCCGACATGCAGGCCCATCAGCGGTCAACTTTTCACCAACCTTATAAGGATGGATACGTAGGCAGTTCATCATAATTGATGACTATCCTTATGTAGGGATGGATTTATGTGATGATCCTGAGCTTGAGTTTCCCGAGGGTGAGAAATTGGATATTTAAGGTAAAACACTTCGACCATTAAGTTTTAGAAATTTTTACGATTTTTTCTGTGTTTTTTGATGTTCCTGAGACTAAACTATTTGATGTTTTCATGTAGACATGGGACCTTCTCGACTAGTAGGTGCTACATATTTTTGTCTCATGGAGAGACATCCACAGGAGGAGGCAGTGGGACTAGTACATGTCATTGTGGTAGGATAGGATGTGCTACAACATCTAGATGTAGCTGAGATCCTACTATAGGTGGAGTGCCACATATAAGGATTGACACACGAGATTGATGTGACCGTAGTCAATCATATTCCATTGTGACTTATGCGACACAGAGGGCCTAGTTGTATTGGTCAATTACTATGCAAGATATCTTGTGCAGTGTCATTTTATCATGAGCACCATTGCTTTTGTCTACATAGGTTTTTTCCATGTAGTTTTTATATGGATGATGTAGCCATATGTTTCTTGGGGCACACATTTTGTAAAACCAAACTTAAGATATATATATATATATATAGTTTTTCCTAGTTACTATTCTTTTTTCAATATGATGTGATGTGAATTGATAGTTATTTACATTGTTTTCAAATGTCGATCTAAAACAAAATTAGTTAGGGTATCTGTTAATGTGTTTAGATTTCTAGAAAAATGTACATATCGTACGAAATCAAAATGTCTTTCCAGAAGATGCACTCTCAAAACCATGTGAAGGATGGCAAAATTTCTCACTGAATAAAGATTTGTGAGTTATAGTACTATGAGCCATGAGTGAAGCCTGATGACTATAAATTGGATATCATGTCATATAGCATCAGAAAGTAGCTAAACCATTGTGATATACTCAACGATGTTGTTAGTCAAGAAACCAATGAAAAACCCTTGCATACTCACTAGCTCGCCATTCGGAGCAAAGATAGCCCGCACTTCGGAGGACAGGTTATGAGTACTACAACTAGCACCATTGACATAACCAATATATGATTCAAGAGTGGTTCACATCTAAAATCCAAAAGTAAGGAGAATTAACAGAAACCATGGGAAACTCTGGAAAACACACAATAAACAAAATCAACATACCTATAGAAAGTATCCACACAGTGTACCATCCATGGGATCAAGCATAATATTGTTTGAGGTACAACCCATTTCTAGGTTGCGCCAATGGAACTCCATCGAGATCTACTAACTCATTAGCCCCTTTTGCAAGGAATTGCTTTAAAATGTATGGGCCTTGCCACATAGGCTAAAACTTTCATTGACCTAACTTGTTGACCTCTTGGCCATATAAGAGAACCAGATCTCCTTCCAAGAAGATTCTAGGCTTGACAATTTTGTGATATTGAAATTTGATGTGTCTTTTATGGCCTTCATTAGCTAACATGAAATCGTACCAGGTTTCATCCAAACGAGTCATATGTAGAAGATGTTCCTCCTCTGCGAAAGTAGCAAGAAGAATCATGACAGCTAGTTTCGGTGATGTAATTTAACATTCAATGGGGAGGATCACTTCCAAACCATACACCAACTGGAAGGGTGGGAATTCAGTAAGAGTCCTAAGGTTTGATATGCACACAAGGCAGTAAATAAAAGCATGTTCCAGTCTGATTTTTGGACCCCTATTATACGCTGAAGCATAGTCTTAAGACCTTGTTAAGCACCTCAACTTCTTCATCAACTTGAGGATAATAGGGAATGGAATTTTCATGTAAAATTCCAAATTTGGCAGTTAATTTGGTCATCATATGATTCTTAAAGTGCTTCCCGTGATCTATTACTATTTCTTGCAGAACACCAAACCTAGCAATCATGTGGTTAAATAAAAAGTATGTAACCTTTCCGCTAGTATTATTGAATGTAGGCATCTCTTTGGCCCACTTAGTAAAGTAGTCAATAACGAAAATGATGTATCCATGACTCCCAACCAAGTGAGTGTTACATGTCATAAAAGTGATGCTCCATTAGCAAAGGGACTGATGACAACAAAAGGATGTAATGGAGCAGGTGGAGTGTGGAATTTTTTATCATAGATCTAGCACTCATGACATTTCTAGACTACAAGGATACATTCGTGAAAAATGGTGGGCCAAAATTGACTAGCGCGTAAGATATTTTGCATGGTAGTGTAACGAGGTAAATGTCCACCGCATGCCCCCAAGTGGCATTCATTCAAGACTTTTTCGGCTTCGTCAAGAGTGAGGGACCTCCGTAAAATTGTATCAATACCATGATGGTAAAGGGTGTCATTGATAATCATATATTTTTAGGATTGGTACTGGATACGTCACTACTCTAAGAGAGAGGTATTAGGATAGAAAGTCTGGGTCTAGAGGTAGACGAGAAAATATTCATACCATGGGTTAGATCATGAGATCAGGAACAATAAATTATCAGGGATGGAGTCTTTAGATGTAGATTCAACATCAAGGGAAGGGAGATCACGCATTAGCTTAGCAAAAAGTAAGCATTCGTTCGACATTGATTTGATGATGTCTAGGTCAAAGTCTTGGATAATAATGATCCACTTAAAGTATTTCCCCCTTGCAATTGACATGACAATATGTATGTCATAAGGTTGCAATCCAAAATCACCATAGTTTTGTGAAGTAAGATGTAATGACAAAATCTATGGACAATTTGAACGGCTGCGAAAGCTAACTTTTCCACATGCGTATACCAGATCTTGGTATTGTTGAAGGACCATAGCTATAGTAGAGATGGAAAAAACAAGGTACATGAAATAATCACGCTGATAGTCAGGAGGATATAAGAGATATGTGCAAACCAATACATATTTCAAGGCATCCAACACTTTCTGTGTAGCGTTAACCCAATGGAAGGGAATCCCTTTTTCAGTAAGTGAGTAAATTATTTGGCCTATTAAGCATAGTTAGGGATGAACCTCCTTAGTAAATTGGATTTCCCTTGGAATCTTTGTAATTGAACAAGAGTGGAAGGTGCAGGAAAATCAATGATTTCCTAAAATTATAAATGATCAATACGAATTCCTTATTTCAAAATGGTGAAGCCAAGGAGCCAACTACAATTGACCTAGAACACACATTTGTGCGTGTTGAGTCGAATGTTATAATGTCTAAAACAAAGAAAAACGACCCATAACTCATGGAAAATGGCTTGATAAATCTTGATTTCAAATGAAGTACAAGATGATCCAATGTATAAATATTTGACTATTCCTGGTTTAATATAAATATTGAGAGGAATGGTTACTTCGATATTAAAAAGGTTCTTTTGAGAGTTTATATCATGAATGAAAACATAATTTGTAAAGGCTTCAACAAAATTAGGTAGGTACACACCACTGAGATTATCTTTAATGGTATCTAGGAAGGAGGAACGACAATGATGTTCGTCCCATGGTGCGTCGTCTGACATCATGATCTCCATGATGCTTTTCTCGACAAAGAATGTACATGAGAAAGGATAAGAGGGCATGCCATAATCCAGATATTGATCTACCCAATTAATCAAAGAAAAATTATGGGTCGCACGAGCTGAATAGATGGCTTCATAATATTTCTCAACAACACTAATATGAATTCAGCTACAAACAATTTTGTTGCCATTTTCATCAGGGATAATCCATGGATCAACCAGGATCATAGATGACATATCATGTTCATATAAGAAACCAAAGTGGAGGAGATGGGAACGGGAGGGGGAGGGAGAAAAAACGTTCCTTGGTAGGAATGTAGGGATTTCCCTACAAGAGTGAGACTTCTAGTAACACTGGAATCAAAGGTGAAAAAGGTGAGTTGATCTATGGCCATGATCCTACGTTTATGAGGAAAGGTGATCATTCAAAAGTAAGTCAAAATGATGGCAGCCATAGCATAAACCCATGTATTTCCCAGTAGGATACTATAATCCAAAGGTCCATTAATAACTTCTACTTCAATGAAGATGATTTTTCCCTCTAATTCCACTTGGAGGGAATTTAAATCCCATAAGGTTTGTATGTCCTTCAGTCAAAGTATTTTAATGTGGTGGTCAATTGTCTCAGTTGGGGTGAACGAATCACCTTCTAGCAAGACAAGGAGATGATGCAAGTCAAGGCTCCCTTGTCCACAATAGAATGATGAATGGTCTTACCATAGAAAATGACCTAAATCATAAAAGCTAACTATGCTAGAATTTGAAGTGTAAATATTTGATGAGAGAAAACCACTAGGTTGGAATCCGATGCCTCCACACATTGAATATCTAATAATAAGGCCTTCTTTTGCGTGGGGAATTTTTGCAACACCTTAAGGGTTGACAAAGCCAAAGTAGACTAAGCCAAGTCTTCAACTGTGTTGTAATTTTGAGTGGCTCTTGAACGAGGGCTGAAAACAAATTTATGGGTAACACCCTTCGTAGGTATCATAGTCAATTCTATACGAACCGAAGGTGGAACAAGATTAGATGAAGTTGGTTCCAAAATGGTAGGCTGATCAGTAGCCTGACCATTCGGTCAATTCAAATTACCATAGTCCTTATTCTAAGTGGCCACCAAAACATCGGATTTTATCTTTGAGGAGGAAAGCATCAAACCGTGTTAGAGGAAGAAGCATCCTAGGAAACCATATGAGTATCCTGATTGGGGGATGGGTTGGTAAGTACAACATAATAAGAATATGATTTAAGGAAATAATCCACTTCAGTGCAGTGTGGAGAATCACATGTAAAGGGATCCTCATTACAAATCAAATATGGGTAGCGAGGCTTTCATTTCTCATCGGAAGACAAATTTGTTTGTCTATCCTACGGTGAGGAATCCTTCTTTTTCTCGCATTCACCTTTCTTCTTTATTCCAGGTTGTTGTTGAGACTTTCTTTTGTGAGATGTGATGACATTTATCTCAGAAAAAAAATCCATAGGAGGATGAGATGGACGGTTTTGTACAAGAGTGGTAAGAGAAATACCAGATGGTTTACTCACCGACTGCAAACTAGCAAAACCTATAATCCCATCAGTAGCATGCGATTATTTAGCAGGTGGAGGAGGAACAATATTCGAGGGTCTTGTAGCATTCAATATATTATCATAGAGCATGCCCAATTGGGTATAAACCAGATCTAAATACTAAGCATGAGAAATAATTTGGCCTTTGGTAACGACTCCACATTTGGCCACATATTCTTTTATAGGACTAACAGAGATTTGACAAACCATTCTGATAACAAGTGATCGGGAACATAAGTATTGACCAACCGGTGATGATGTCTCCACTCATGAATGTGATCCAAAATGTGAGTAGAGTCTGATTGTTTGAAGTTAGTCAATAGTTTCGTTCTAGTTTTGTATCTGATGGGAAACTGGAAATGTGTGAGGAAGGTAGTGTCTAAAGCATTGAATTCGTGAAACGATGATCTAGGTAATTACGTTGGTCATATGGTTTGTAACACCTCCAAACCGTCTCCTCCAAAACTGCACAGTTAATAACTTCATTTCATATGTGGCCCCTATCCTCCATCTCAGCTTCATCCCTCCCTTGGCCTCCAAGCACAAAGTCCACGCACATGTTGTTGTTGCCATAAGTCTAGCCTACCATGCACTAGCCCATTATGTTAATAATGCCATATTCACCCTCTCGTGGTAATACCTCTCCTACAAATATAAATTCTCCCCAAAGTAAAAACTCCCTAAAGTAATACCTCTGTCCTATATATTAGAGTGGAATTGTTTTTACAATTTTTACACCAGAACTGCACTTTTTCTCCACCAAAAATATAATTTTTTATATTGGCAGGAGAGTATACATATTTAAAATGAATTCATTGATATCTATTGTTGGATTAGTTCTCTTGGGAAAAGATAATTATCTTGAATGGGCAAGGAATATAAAACACACTCTCATTTCCAATGAGTTGAGGAAAGGAGTTTGTGTAGGAGAAGGAGATAATGAACCTATAAATCCTACCTCAAACAAGGAATTTGTTGTTTGGGAAGAGAAAAACAACAAGGCCTATGTCTTGATTGCAACATCTGTAAATGAACAGGTGAGTCATCATATTTCACCATTTTCAAATGATTTTAAAGCCTTACAGAAATTGAAGGAACTTTATGTCCCACACTCTGGACTTGAAATTCTCCAATTGATGATTAAACTTTTCAGTTTGAAATTGAAAAATAATGTTCCTCTTGGTTTATCATCAGAAGTAAGATCTATTATGCGTGATATCAAAGTCACTAATGTTGAACTAGAAATTCCTCTGATAGAATTTTTCAAGGCACTCTATCTCGCTTATTCAAATTATCTCGAGTCATTGCAAGAAAATGGAAACCTCAAAGAAATTACCTTTGACTCCCTTATGAAGAAATTTGCTAAGAGAGAGAAAGATTTTGAGAAGCATACAACTCCTCCGTCTTCTAAAGAAGTTGTGTGTCTTGCACATAGAGAGAAGAATCATGTTCAAGATTATTCCGGAGGAAGAGGTGGTCAAAGAGGAAGAGGAAGAATAAATTTTAGAGGTAGGGGGGCAGACACTCTCAAGGAGAAAAATCTGATCTTCATTGAATACGTTGCAGTAGAGATGGATCACATGATGCCTCCACATGCAAGTTTCCTTGGGACAAAATTGAGCAGGAAATAAATGAATCCAAAGGTAAAACCAATGACAAAGTGAAAGGTAAAGCACTTGAATCTACTCACTATGTTGTGGCACATTGTAATATTGGAGTAAATGAATACTTGTTTAATGCTTCACTTAAATCTTGGAAAAATGTTTGGTTTATTGATTCAGGAGAAAATTTCCACATGAATTTTAGAAGATATTTTTTTGAATAATTTACTGATAATGTTGATGGAGACATTTGCAGACAAATCAAAACTCAAGCGACTATGGCTTGGCACAATCAAGCTCAAATTGGCTGGTCTTCCAAACTTTCTTCTACATGAAGTTTTATATATCCCACAACCAAGGTGAAACATGCTATCCTTCATCCACATCTACTGTAAGGACACTACATTCATATGTTTGATGGCAAGCTTGAGGTTAGACAAGCATCAGATCACTCACTTCTCATGATGGGGATAGAAGAAGAAAGACTTATGAAGCTGCAAGGTACCTCTCTCATGCACAAAATTTCTCATACATTTGTCATTATGATGAAGGTACATTTCCATAAAGTCTTTTATGGCATGGTATATTTCAACACTTGAACTATGACAACCATTGCTTGTTGAATAAAAATAGTGTTACGAGTTTTCCTACAATTCCTAGGAACCTTAAGCAATGTGATGCTTGTATTATAACAAACCATAGAAAACAATATTTTCATCATTCACATTCTAGAGAACATAGAACACTTGAACTCATTCATTCATATTTATGTGGTCCAATGCCTGCTCCTTTTGAAAATTGAACTAAATATGTGATGACGTTTATTGATGACTACATGGGAATGTGTTGGGTTTATTTATTGAAGAACAAATCTGATGCTTTTCAAACATTCAAGAACTTTCATACATGGGTTGAAAATGATGCAAAATATCATATTGGCTCTATTCTCACTGATAATGGAAAAGAATACACTTCAAATGAATTTGAAAACTATCTTCGCCAGCATGGGATGAAACAACAAACAACTATGCCTTATAATCCCCAACAGGACGGAGTAGCAGAAAGAATGAATAGGAAAATCTTAAATATGGTACGTTTTATGATGTTTTTCAACAATGTAAAATTGATGTTTTGGGTTGATTCAGTTCTATGTGCTATATGTGTAAAGACAATATGTCCATCTAATGCTATTACAAACAAGACTCCTTATGAAATGTGGTATGGTCACATTCCTTCGATAAAGCATCTCAAGGTATTTGGTTCCACCTATTATGCCTTGATACGAAGGGTACAAAGAAACACACTTGGTGCAAGGAGTCGTAAGTATATATTATTGGGTTATTCAAATATCTCCAAAGCATATTATCTCTATGATGAAGTTAATAAGAAGTTTTTTGTATCTAGAGGTAATCTTTCTTGAATCTGCCAAATCTGATAATGTTGTTGATCAGAATATTGATCACTTAGATATATTTGGACATGAAAACTCATTTCAAGAATTTGATAATCAAATTCCACATCTTGAAAGGGGGATTTCTATACTGGATCAATCTGTGGAATCTTCTTCTGAAGCACTCTCTCCCCCACATGAAGCTCCAAACACTCATGATACCTTGAGTGATGTGATTGACAAAATTGGGGGACTCAATCTTGATTTAGTTCCAACTCAGTCAACTAAGCAGATTGGACCATGTTAGAAAGGTCTCCCAAAATGGTTGACAAAGACACTTGAAATTGTTCATCTTGAAGAGGTTGGGAAGATAGGAACAAGAAATTCAACGAGACAAAATGGAGATGATGTAGATGATTTTGACTCACCTGTTGCTATGGATGTTTCTTATAATTGTGCACTAAATTTGTCTGCTGATTTTGAACCAACTTCCTTCAAAGAAGCCGCTTCTCATGATGAATGGAAAGAGGCGATGCAAAAAGAGTATGATTCCTTGATAAAGAATGGCACTTGGAAACTAGTTGATCCTCGATTGGGAACCAAAAAAATTTGCTGCAAGTGGGTCTATAAGAACAAGTATAAATTTAATGGATCACTTGACAAGCACAAACCCAGGCTTGTGGAAAAAGGTTTTGCACAGAAGGAAGGGGTCGATTATGAATAGCCTTTTCCCCCATAGAAAAAGGGGCTACCATTTAGACACTCTTTTCCTTGGAAACTCAGAATGATTGGAAAGTCCATCAAAAACTTCTTTCTTGAATGGAGATCTAAAAGAAAATGTTTCTATGTCCTAACCAGAAGGATTTGTTGTCAAGGGACATGACCAAAAATTATGAAAACTTGTGAACTACTTTTATGGCCTCAAGCAAGCAACATGAGCTTGGTATGAAAAGTTAACTGAGCATCTTCTGAAACCCCTTCAAACATTATGATCTTGATGATGGAACTTTGTTTGTCAAGAAAGTTCGCAAAAAAAATTGTATAGCTTGTGGTATATGTAGATGACCTTTTGATGATAGGGAACAATGAGAGCTACATTGCATCCATAAAGAAGGAATTAAGGAAAGGTTTTGAAATGACTGACTTTGGAAATGTTCACTACTATCTTGGTATTAACATAACTCAACATACGAATTATATATTCCTCTCTCAAAAGAAGTACATTAGAGATATGTTAAACATGTTTGGCATGGATGAGTGGAATCCTTTGACTACTCCAGTGGAACAGAACTTAAAGCTCACATCTATTGAAGGAAAAGAATTTGAGGATGCAACAAGGTATAGACAACTTGTAGGAAGTCTCAACTACTTGACTATTGCCAAATAGATATTTTATTTGTTGTTGGAATCCTCTCCAAGTTAATGCAAAAGCCTTGTGAGGGACATTGGTCTGCTGCAAAAATAGTTCTAAAGTACTTGAAGGGAACCCAAGACTTTGGAATCAAGCATAAACAAGTGGGTGACTTAATCTTGCTTCGATATTTTGATTCAGATTTCGATGGAGGCAAAGAAACCAATGTGTCTAATTTAGGTTATACTATGAGTCTTAGATTGGGAGATGTCTCCTAAAGATCACACAAACAAGTAGTTCCAGAAGATTCCACAACAAAGGCAAAATATGTGGCAATAGTTGAGGCAAAAAAATAAAATTGTGTGGATCAGGAAAATTCTAGAATACTTTCAGGTAAAACAAGTACATTCAACTCCACTCATGATTAACAACACCTCTGCAATAAATTTGGCCAAGAACCCAAAGTTCCATGATCGAATGAAGCACATCAATACAAAGTACCATCTGCTTTGGCATCATGTTGAGGCCAAGATAATACATCTATGCCATTTTTACACTAATGAGAAGATTGCAGACATATTCCCCAAAGTGGTTGGAAGAGAAATGTTTGAAAGATTCAAAATGATGCTTGGACTCACCAACATCCCTTCAGATTAAGGGGGGGAATGTTGACACCTAATCATTGGGATTGGGTGAACATTTGTAAATAATATAAATAATATATAATGAAGAATAGGAATATGAAGAGGCACTAGAAGGTCAAGCCCAAGAGTCTCTCCCTCCTTGTATATAACCATGAGAAATATTAATGAATAAACATAATTTTCATTGAGAAGTTACCTCCTCGCCTGAAAAATTCAATGTACCATCTAGCTGAGGTACCCATAAGAATTCATTGGAAAAGAGATAGTCGAATGGAATCATCATTAAGTGAATTGGATAAACACCAAAAATGATACGTGATAACATGCATTGACAAGTATTCTCTAGGATTCCCATTGAAATTTTGGATATCAGAAGGCAACTTAGTGGGAATAATCAGCTACCATGGTGAATGAACAATGGGTCATTAGTAAGTTGAGTTCAATTCAATAATTCAAGAGTAGCCACAAAAGGAAATTTTCGATTAAATTCCAAAGGTGGATGAATTGGATATGAAGGGATAGCTTGGGCAACAATCACATGGATTCCTAGATAAGGAGGGTTCTAATAATAAGGAACTTGGTTACCAAAATATGGAGGGTTCTGATAACCAACAAACAAGTGGGTTTGTTGCCTAGTTCGATGATGGAAATAAAGTGGCTAAAATGGTTGGATTTGGATTTCTTGGCCTTGAAAAGGCATTTGATGTGATCCATATTGTTGCCTGATCGAGGTTTGCATTACCCCTTGGTATGGGTTTGATTGAGACTGTGTCAAATTTTGAAGAATTTGACCTACTGAAACTTCAGGAGTACCTTGTACAAGTTGATGAACCTGGGTCTGGGGGGAACCAGATATCGTCAGAATGGGCTGTAATGGTTGGTTCACATATATTGAGATTGTTGAGGTGCTGTTAGATAGATAGGAATTTGTAATGGAGATGGTACACTTTGAGGATTCAATAACCGATCCCAATATGAACCAGGTTGCACGGGTAAAGTAGGTTGCCAAACATTGGAAGCCATTTTAAGATAAGGAGGACTATAATTAGGTGAATTACCATATTTAGGTATACCAACAATAGGTTTCCCTCCTACCATGGGAGGAGGGGATGATGGAGGAAAATACCATCCAAAGAGACGGTACCCAACATAAGGAGGGTTGTGACATTGAGGGTAGCTTGTCCCAATGATATAAGGGGCAACTTGCTGAAGTAATATAGGTGTGGATGGAGGAAGAGGAGGAGACTATGTGGCCTTCATAAGAGAAGTACTAGACATTATTCCTGAATTGGATGACATGGGAGAGGTCTAAGGACTGGAAGCCACACCAAAAAGGGTACCAGATAATGAATGATAGCCAGGTGAGATGGACAGATCACCATACCTATGAGCTTCTAGTGATGTTACAAAAATATATGAGGATGTGATGCTTGATGTATCAACCATAGTGGTGGACATAGGCTGGGAGTTTGAATCAATTCCATTCATGGTTAAAAATCACAATGAATATTGTCGTGAGAAATCTACGGGTAAGCCCAAATAATTAGGTAAAGGAGGTTGTAGAAGGACAAGGCTCTTCTTGTGAGATCTCTTCAATATTTATAAGTTTGTATGAAAGAGGCTCACCGTCAAGCCCAAGATATATTAATTCTGTCTAGGACAAAGGAAGAGAGGAGGAAGGTCCCAAAGAATCATGTAAATATGGTTGAGGCTCCTTAGGTTCAAATACCATAGGAAACAAATTTTTGACTCAGGGATATCATATTCAATGGCCTCGGGTAACAAAGTTTTAAGGACTTCTGTTTTAATTTTTTCAGTGTCACCAACATGAATATATGTAATTTCATGTTCAAAACATAAAGGGACAGATGATTCTGGATGATCAATATTAGGTGGAGGGCTAGAAGTAGTTCCTAATGTTCTCGATTCAATAGTTTGCATTTTCCTATGTCTCATATGACGGTTACAAGTAGCCTCTAGAGGAAGAGGAGGATTATTTTGCATTATACCTGAATGATGTGGAGGGGTATTTTTTCTTCCACGTTGGGCAATAAATGTTATTAACAAAAAATTAAATAAATAAAAAAGAGGGCAATCTAGGCATAAAGGATTACCAAGCAACTGTCAAAATGCAATATACACCTTCAATGACGAAGGACTTAACGTATGACAACCAATCTCCTAGAATGTTGCGTTCAGTGTATCACAATATACATGGCAATAGAATTGGTTACCTATGGATGGATAACAACCTATTGGGGACACCCAAAATATATGCGATGGTATGTGGTTGTGCAATATGTAGTAGCATTCTCTAATGCATAAATGTTTGATGAGAACATTCCCATATAATTTACCTACATGGAGTGCCACCAATATACCCGAAGGTACATGGAGTACAATCCTATACACTCACATACGTGGAAGGGGATTTCACCTCCAAGATGCAATGCTAGAAAACAATGACAACTCCTACGTTTAAACGATGCCAAAACACGTATCTAGTCTAGAACTCTAAATGTTTCTGTTAATGTTACAAATGCTCCTTAGGTTGATTCAATCAATTTTACTATTTATCTTTGATTATGTTTCATTTTTAGGGCTCACCACAAATGTCACTTAAATATCCTAAATGCAAATTTTAGCATGATAAAATAGAAATCCTTTCTCCTTCAATGAAAATCTAGCTAAGGAAGGGAAGAAACAATCAATATGCAACACACAATATGCAACAAACAAGATGCAAGATGAAATTTCCTTTCCGATGCAACTGTTTCTATGCTAATGCACACTCAAAACCCCAAATGTTTATACAAACATTTTCTTTTCACCACATTTAATTTTTGAAATGGAGAAAACTAAGATGAAAATATTTAGTTATTGATTCAATTACACTTTTCAAAATCAGGACTAAAACAACAATTCATCCAAGCGACCAACAACCAAACGAAAACAATTTGCAAGCGACCAAGTGATAAGAACAAAGAAAAATCAAACCAATTCTTAACAAAGTAAAAAAACAAAAATGAAAGCCAACCAGAGGATTTAAAGAGACCACAAGACACCGAAGACTCAGGGAAGTTCAGATGGAAGTAGGTTGACCAAAGATAGGCTCAAGAACCAAGCAAAAATCCGTACAAAAATAGGGGCCAACGTTGGTGTAGAAGAGGTACTAGTGCATTGCAACACAAGTCCATAGTGGGCTAGGGTGAGGTGAAATGCTCTGTCAAAGACATGGGGGGTAAGTTGGGCTAGGGAAAGAAGTTTCCGACGCAAAAATTTGAAAAAAGGCTCAATGAAATTACTTCCTAGGTATTTTCTTGGTTGGATGATACAACGAAGGTCTGTCAAGGAGGAAATCGAACACAATAGAAAAGGAGACCACCAAGGTAATACTCCATTACCCAGTATGGTCACCAATTTGTTATACAATATTTACAATTGTAGACAAAAGTATCTCCCCTAGGTCAGTGGCTAACCTAGAATAATAGAGAGACAAAGAATATAATTCTTTTCATCAAAGTAAATAGGTGATAGAGTGAGGCCTACCTGGAATCCTTTCCACACTTCACTCCTTATTTAGCTTGGAAGCACCAATTCAACCTCTGAATGCCAAAATTAGAACTTACATAGTCAAATAACACAAGCCAAGAAACTATGAGATCTATGCAGTATCATCTAAGTAATTCATTCAATAGATCAACATGGTATTGAAATAACGAAATAACAACATCACATATAGGAAAACAATGAATTCCTTGAATTAATATAAATGGAAGGATATTACAGCCATAAAGAGCAGTTGATCTTGTAGAAGATCTCCTCGAATTTGTTGACTTGTCCTTTCCTTGTCACAATTTTCACCTCCAATCACCCTAAATGAATGAGACGATGACCACTCACTACAACAACATAAGGGTAGAATCACTCTACAAAATAAAACCCCCAACCATATAGAAGGATGGGAATATATAGAGAAGTAAGGTAAGTTGGGAGTACTTATCCAATTACCAATCTAGTGTAAGAGATACACCTTTGATGGAGGGATAGGATCAAAGGATAAGTGGTGAAAACTCCAAAGTAGGGAGGGATATGATCTGAATGTTTTATCCAAGGTAAGTAGTTGTAACAACTTTCGAAAAATCCTTGAAGGGGAAGCTTCCGAAATCCTAATCATTCTCCCAGATTTCTAGATCCAATGTAGGTGCAAAGGGGAGCAACCTTCTGGTGATCAACGCAAGCCATAGTGGAGCAACCTGCTAGTGAACACACCCTAATAGGCTTACATGGAGGGTCATTAAACTAGCTCAAATGAATTAGTTTAGGGTTGAAACTCTGGGAAATGAAAGGTACACGTTTAGGGATTTATGCAAGATGGTGAAAAAGGGGAAAAATATGTTGATTGATCCCATTAGGAGGCTCACTGATCAGATGTTCCAAAATGGCCTATAACACCTATTATGCTAGTTTTTGATGTACCCAAATAGTGGTCTTTACTACCCTTGTAGCTACATTTTATCGAAGGAATGAATACTTTCAAGTTGCTAAAACTCCAAGAATTATGTGTTGATACTCCTGTTATGTGGAGTTTCTAACACGCCGAAATTGACAGTAGTTTAGCTACACTGCTATAGGACAACCACTACCAGACATGTTATGACAATGAGATGTAGCTTACAAATTTTGTCTTGTATGCATACTGAGAGGAAGTGAATCGATACATTTCTATAAGCTGAAGAGGTCAACATCATGGGAAACAATTTGTTTAAGTTAGAATGTAAAGAGTTCAACAACATGAAAATAAATTGTGGGAACAAGAAAGAAAAGGGAACTTTTTGAATTTTGGGTTTTTGCTTCTCACTCTTGGACTATTGGTGTTGGTTTTGGATGCTACACAATTTGGAGAGATCACAATGGGTTGATGTATGAGTTATCAAGGGTGCTTTGGTGGTTGTGTGTGGTATTGTTGTGTAACAATGTAGGAATTTCAAGCACTATGAGGAATCCACCCTCATATCTTAATCCTTCTTTGTAATAACACATTTTGAATGAATAAAAATATTTAAAATCATCTCTATGTTCTTTTGAGAAGACTTGAATTACCCTTTGTTTGTTCTCTGTGATTTAGTCATTTGAATTAATTAGTAAATTAGTCGAAAGCAAAATCTCCATGATTGTGCACTCTGTAAGAATGATTCAAGGTCTATAATTTATCATTAAAGTTGCAAAGGATTGGATTGTGTCAAGTGGTATTCAAGCAAGTTTCGTTCTAGGATTTACACTTGTATTTTCTTTGTGTAATAGGTACTATAAAATATTTTTTGGCAGTTGAACAACAAGAGTGTTGAAGGTACAAGTTTGGACATGGAGCCTAGGTTGAGGTTTTTAGATGTTGGTGAGACATTTAAAACTTGTAAGGATTCCACTAAGGAGAAGAGGAGACAAATGTGGAGGTGTAGGAAATAAAGAAATATAATATTTAAGATGAAGAATAAAGGAATTGGAGAATAGAATAAATGGAGACACATGAGTAGATTTAAAGCCCGAAGAATAAATAGATGAAGAACAAGATGATGAGGAGAGAGACTTGGAAGAAAATATTGGTTTCATATTTGAGTAGTAGAGGTAGTGAAAGAGTTGAATTTTTTTTTTTTTTATGATGGAAATATGAGAGCCGATGTGCTCATCAATTGGATTAGATAAATCAAAATATACTTTGAGTATGAAAATTTTGAGGATCCATATCGGATATGAAGAAGTTCAAGGGTCATGATCCACTATGGTGTGATATGCTACAGAAAGATAGATTAAATAATCAGCTAGAAAAGATCAAGACTTGGAATAATTTAGTCACAAAGATCAAGGAGGAGTTTCTACGTGTTGATTACCAGTAAAAATTGTATAGAAATGTCCATAATCTAAGACAAAAGGAAACCTTTGTTCGTGAGTACATCGAATATTTTTTCAAGCTATCACTTTGATTTGGTATAAAAGAATCATAATTCCAAAGAGTTGCCATCTATGTGAGTGGACTGAAATACTTGCTTTAAGATGAAACAAATACACATTATTTCTATTGTTGATGAAGCCTATCACATTGCCCTTAAGGTAGAGGAAAAATTGAATAGGAAAACACAATAGAAAGGTAAAGGAAGAGTTAAGACAGGGACTGCTAGAGCAAGTGATAAGGAAGAAGAATCCACCAGTGGTCAAGGTGGTAGAGATGGAAATAGTGCTGGAAGAGGAAGATGAAGTATTAGACGAGGAAAGGGAAAACATGCAATCTCTTGTTATCGTTGTGGAGTTGAAGAACACAAGAAATATGAGTGCCTAGAATGACATAATTTAGGGAAAATAGGTGAAGAGAAAACAAAAGTTACACAAGCTAATGAATCTTCTATTGTTGGAGAAAATGTTACTATATTACACCAAGAATAGGGAGAAAATTTGATGTTTCAGAGAGTGTTTCTCAAGCCTGAGAAAAGTGTAGTGGAAAAACGAGAGCAAAGAATGAAAGTTTTCAAAACTAAATGTAAGGTCTAAGGAAAATTTTGTAACTTGGTTATAGATGGTGGAAGTACTTAAAATTTTAGTGTCCACTGATATCCTGGAAAACCTAAAACTTGAAAATTTATTCCATCCAAATCCTTATAAATTCTTGTAGTTGCAGAAGGGATAATAGGTGGCTGTAATTGAGAAATGCTTGTTGAATTTTAAAATTGACATCTTTTAGGAGAAAGTATTGTGTGACGTGGTTAATATGGACACATGTCACATATCTCCTAGAATATCGTGGTTGTTTTAAAGGCAAGTTCACCATGATGGTTGGGAAAAAACATTTGAATTCAAGAAAGATGGACAATGGTACGAACTCAATGAATACAATAGTAACATTTGGTACCAACATGTGTAATACAAATATTATGTTGTGTTCATCAAAGGAGTTCATATATGAGGAAAGAAGGGAAAATTTTTGTTTAGCAGTTTTTTGGTCTAAAATGCGGATGCAAATTAGAGTTTCATTTACTATCAATTCGTGTAAGTAAACTTCAAGGATCATTCAATATATATGGACTTAGAGACAAACTAAACTAATCTAGGTGAAGGATTGCCAAAGCTCCCTTACAGGAATGTCTTTCATTGGGATCTCCAACACCTATTCAGTCATTAACAAAATGAAATCTAAAGACATTGAAACAAGTGTAAAAAATATTAAAGCTCCCTTACAGGAGACTCTTCATTAATATTTATAGCATCCTAATCAATTAACTAAGAAATGAAGACATTTAAACATAATTCAAGTTGATTAAAAGAAATATTAAAGCTCTCTTACAAGAGACCATTCATTTATATTTCCAGCATCAAGATCTTTATACTAATGAAATTAAAGACATAAAGGAAAGAAATCTTACTATACCAAAACAAGTATGCAAGTGACGCAATGGGGGCCCTCCATAGCTCCACAAGCATGCTTTAGAAACAAGTCAAATGTAGAAGAAAATCCAATCCACTTTATTTATTGTCAATTCCAAATTGCAATTACAAGCTCCAAGTTCTACATTCCAAGAGGTCCTAAACTCTACATTACAATGATTATAAAATCTAAATTTACACATTAAGGACTAAGTTTCTAGATTCTAAAAATTAAGATTACAAAATGAAGATTACAAATGAAGGAGAAAACACTCTTATTTATACAAAAGTTATGATAACAAACTCATAAATGTAAATACATTATTCCCTCCTTTGACCAACATATTTCTCAACCAATGGTGACACATAACCCTATCCTCCATGATCTCCTCCATGAGGTCCATGATCTTCTCCATGAGGTCCATGATCTCCTCAAATTTGAATTTGAACATAGAGTGCCACATAAAGATGCATTTGAAGCTTCCTTTGTACCTAACAATGTAAAGTTTGAAACGAGAACCCATACTGTTACCGGTTTTATAGAGATAGCAAAAAAGTGACCTGATTTTGAAAATGGGTTATGCAGAACACACGTGTTTCTTAAAGCTTAGTTTTTGGCTCTATAATTTTTTTTATGTACATTGCATTTTATAACGGTTTTTATGCTGATTTAAAAACATGGTAATTCTACACTAGGCCCTTTTCTTAAAAGTTTTTTTTTTTTTTCTAATGTTTGAAATGTAAATGATTTTTTGTAAATCTAATAATTTTTTAGTGGACCAATTTTTGTTTATTAATTTTTTTTTTTTGTAGTGAGTTTTTTTGTTCACATTTAAAGAAGAAGGTTGATATTTTGAATTTTCGATATTCTACATATTTATACATCATTAATTAATTTTTCAATCCACAAGATATAATTGTTTCTAAAAAACAATATTTTTTAACAATGGACATAAAAATAGCCATTTTTAACATAAATATAATTAAAAAACTACACTTTTTGATAATTTTTTGCTACAATTGACATGTGAAAATCACAATTTTAATACGAAAATTTTAACTAAACATAGCTAAATAATATTTTTTTTTTATGAATTTCATGTCAAAAAAATAATAATAATCATTTTTTTTCAATAAATAATGCTTAACTTAAAAATTTATGCGAAAATCACATATTACAAATATTGAACGCATATCAACCTTAATTGAGTGTATATTCTTCTCATAAAATGTCAAGGTCAGAACATTGCAAGTATAACTACTTAATAGTTACAAAAAATGTGCTTGATTTCCAAGCATAACTTAAATCTAATCAACAATGTCACGTAATTCAAACTCTTCGTCCTCTAGAGTTTCATCATTGTCTTCTTCCACAATATTTTCTCCTTCCTTTTTCTCATTTTCGTCTTCTAATGGATCTTTGATGTCTGCGAATCTCCCAATGTATGTCTTTCCAAACATCCCATGTAATGGTGGTTAAGGTTCTTTTGCCTTTTTTGCCACACGTGATTCACTAAAGTGCCCTTTCTTCATCCCAATTTCTTGCATTACATCTAGAAGAAATTGAAGAGCACTAATTCTTTGCTTAATGAAATTGCATTGTAATTGATCTTTTTCATTTGCAATGCAATTTCTTCCTTTTTGAAAGCAACATGATAGTGTTGTACCTAATTATCAAGTAGAAAAAAAATAATGAAGTAAATTAGTACAATGACATTAACTAAAAAAATAACATATTGAAATTCAATTCTATATAATAAAACTTACCTGACCCAGAAAATAAATCCAGAACCCAATCTCCTTCATTTGAACATATGTCTATAAGATAGTTAATCAATAATTGTGGTTTTTGATAAATGTTAACTATCTCTCCTTTTGCTTATTTTTCTTCATATGTTAGTTTTCTCACAACAACATCATAAGTCAGTATTTGGCTATGACTATTTTTGTCCACCCGATTAAAAATCATAGACATATAGCTATCATCATTTTCCCAACTATCAATATGAATGAACTCACAATCGTTTATAAATACTTGATCGTCACGGTTAAGAAGATTTGACTTTTACCTATAACATGAAATAGTAAAAGTTCAATCAACTTGTACATAAATGAATTTTTCAACATTAATCAAATATACATTTTAACCGTCTTACCATGTAAGATGCATCCTTGAATTTGTTTTCGCTTTGAAACTTGACAATATCATTGCCAATTGTGTGTCTGAATGAAATGTCACAAATATCCATAATGGTGATGACGTGACTTCTACAAATCCCACAACCACTTTGCTAAGAGCTTGATAAGTATAAGGGTCACTATGATAGTCAATATTTGGAATATTGAAACCATGGGGAATATCTGCAATAACTAGGGCATACTCCCTTTTAGGTATGAGTTTAGAAATGTCTTCATAGTCACCTTGTATTACTTGATATTGAACACTGTCTAGCCCATTTCAAATGAAGTGAGTAAGAGTTGGATCAAGTTCAACATTATTAAAATGTTGCTTCCTCAATCTTTCGGTCTTTATTTTTTCAGTAAAGGTTCTGAAGCTAGTTGGCACTCCATTATCATCCATCTTCATCTTTTATAAAATAAACCAATATGTGTAAGTTATAAATTAAAAATAGTACATAGATGAATAAAAATGAATGTGTAAATCAAGAAACCTTTTTAAATGCAAGATAAAAAGCTTTTAATGTTGATGTAGAACTTGAATCTGGATAGTTGCATACAACATCATCCCAACTATCTTCATTCAACAATCTAAACCATT